>CABFVX010002312.1:0-119378 GCA_902151425.1 Timema shepardi | reverse complement strand
AGCCGATTTCAAATCCATAGAACGGTTTTGTCACAATCTTTTATTTAGTTTTACCATGTAAACAAGTGTTGACCGGCCTCTTAACCGAATGTTTGTGTTCCAGGCGAGCGACCAGCTGCCATGCAGACAGGATCTGCCGGACTGTCCAACAGTTCCCTCAACATCGTCACTCTTATCTTACTCTGCCTGCTCTATTCATTCGTCTTGGAGGAGATACAGCTCAATAACACACACTTCTGCGCGAGGCTCAGAGATAGATAATGCCGGGAAAGAGAGACATTTTGAGCGGGAAATAAACCAACAACGAACAATTGAACATCAATAAAACGTGTGAGACACATCTTCTGCGCGAGGCTCAGAGAGAGATAATGTCGGGAAAGAAAGAAATTTTGAGCGGGAAATTAACCAACAACGAACAATTGAACATCAATAAAACGGGTGACACACATCTTCGAACGCGAGAGGATCAGAACTCCGCTGTTATTTCTCACACAGAGTTTAATTGGAAATGAGAACGAGAAAGAAATAACTTGGGGAGGGCATTTTTTTAAGTTTCGTTAGTGAAAATATACGGGATTGAAAAGTATAATTTTGGGGTCAAATATAAGAAGCAGGACTCCAAGTTGTTTTCGGATTGTATCCGTCCTAGTGATGTGTCGTGTTTTGAAAAGATAGTGTTCGATCTTTTAGAAGAATGTTACTTGTTACAAAGTTGATATGGTTGAGAAAATAAATAAATGAATGTTGAGAATCATTTTATTGAGCAGTAGTTATTAAAAAAAATAGAGATACCGTTACATTATCTTGAATTAACTCAAAAGTTGAACATATAAATCAAAGAACAATAAACATTAAATAATAATCAATAAAAGACATAGTGATTTTTTTTAAATACCTTTTTGTAAATATGTTACATCTTTATGTTATTTTTGTGAACGTTGCAAATAAATGAGAATTAAATAATATATTAATAAAATAAGGTCACCAGGGTTTGTAGATTTACATTATTTTTATGTGGTGTTTTATGCGTTTTATTAGTTATTGTATTTTAAAATATGTTCATGTTTATAGATTTCAAACGTCATTACGACACATAATTCAAATACACTATTTAAAATATTTTATTATTTGTATTTGTAAACGTCAGGCAGACTACTAACCTCTGAGTAGATCTTTACTCTTTCCAAAATTGTAGTTTATTTATTTTTAACCTGATATTAACCAAATAATTTGTTGTGTGTTTCAATGTCAGAAGTTATAATGTTATGGTATGATATTTTTATTTTTAACTAATTTATACATATACCTCTAGTAGTATTTCAAAAACATTTCAAAAACTTTTGTATATATTGTGAAACGAAATAATTTATTGTATATAAATGCTGAAATTTGTACAGGCTCTATAAAAGAGAAGGTAAGAATAAATAAATTAATGTTGTAAAAATATCATCATTAAATGAGAACAAATAAGTATTACACAACACTAATATTTATGTGTGTTGACCCATATTGTGTTTTTTTAATCCAGATCAATAACTTTATCACATGTGTACTTAATAAAAACAATGTTTCTCGATAAAAATCCAAGAAGTGGGGTACCTAGAGTTGTAATTTCATTTTTAAAACAATTTAATTTGTAGATAAATGCTAAGAATCAAACTATGGTAATCGCATTCAAAATATTTGGATTCAAACGTAAAATGAAGTACAAATAAACTAATGAGGATGTATTGGGGCCAGCCTACTATGCAGGGGGAGTTGCCTCAACTGAAGCCCACGCAACTGTCCGTTATTAAATGTCATGGGCCAAACTACGAAGTGTGGTGAGCTCGCAAAATGACCAGATACTTTTAGCTTAGGCCATCAAGATCAGCCAAAGCATGAAATATATAATAATTTATCAGCAAGTTCGGCTTTGGCCTACAATTTTTTTAAGTATTACCATGGTAAATTGAAATAAGCAAATAATGTTATCTATTTCACCTATATTTTATTACATTTAATTATATTAATTTTCTTCAAGTTTAACAAATCACATAAAATAGATGAACAAATGTTCAAAAAGGTGGTCACCTCGTGCAGTGAGGAATTATTAACCGCCATTAGGCAACACGGCTAGAAATACAATGGTCTGTGTTGTTTCCTGGAGCTACCTCTTTATTGTGTCTAAGTTTAGAATACCTTTCACTCATCCCCTACAACTACTCTTTGCTATTTAACTAAGATATATGGGAAAGAAAATTACGAAACTTCATATCTCAAGGTAAAGAGAAAAAGCTCGCATCTAGTTCTCAAATATCTTTAAATTTTCTGTTGTAAGACAAAAAAAAAAATACTTTATTTATTAGAGGAAACCTAATATATAGCCTTTTTTCTTCAAAACCAGATTAGTAGCTCCATAAATATGTTTAGAATGTCACATTTTACAGGGGCTTGAAACATGTTTTGGAATAATTCATCACAGAGCTATATATGGCGTTATAGCTGAACGTTTCAAGCATCAATTTCTCGCTTACTGCAATCTGAGATATGACATTTGGAGCTACACAAAATATTAGCTCGTTTAAATATGCATCGTATTGTTGAATAATTTTGCAGAAACATCTTGAAAATCCTTAATCCCTAGTTAAAGATTAACTCAATACTGCTGCTCTTAATTATATTCCTCTATCGTGAATTGACTTAAATTAATGGATTTTGTCAATTTCTTTCAAGTTCAGTTTACCACAATTATATTTTATATATTAGCACGTTTACAATTAGTTTCCATTATTTCCTGTATAAGATAGGGATTGGGAGTGGTCGGGTTGGGTTCACATCTGGTCTCCATGGGTATACCTCAGCCGAAGGGTGAATCCATAGAATCAGCGGTTAGGTTAGGTTGGGTTGGGTTAGGTAAGAGATGGGTTGTGTTATACTATCCATCACTTTGAGCACAGGCCAGACTGTCGTCAATTCGTGCCTTGACTGGATCAGCTGACCAATGTACGAAGAGTCAATCCACTCCATGACGTAGCCTATTTATGCCCTTGGTAGTAACATACACACACAAATATTCATATATAAACATATAATTAAGTCGCTAAAATAATTATTTAAGATGAGAAGAATTGCAATTTAATATAGTTAACAAAACCAGGATATATCTTAAATTAGCCTTTGTCACCCCTTTTCGTCCCCCAGGACAAAGGCGGCCATATAAAGTTATAAAACAAGGGGAGAATAAATGCAGAATAAGCAGATAGGACACTCAAAAGCATATATTATTAATTTATTATATAATATATACACTCATGTTTCCACCGAACCCACTCGGCACTATTGCACTACCGAGCATAAGTGCAAGTTTTATTGGTAATATATATTTGATCCGTAGAAAAAATCTTATTTATTTACCTTGCAATATTATTAATTTTATCTATAAGTCAGAATGACTAAAACATAAATCTGAATATATAACATAGTTTCCTTAGTAAGGAGTCTGGATATTTAACATACAATTCCTTATGAAAAGACTCCGAATATTTACTATACTTTCTATAAGTTAGACGGACCTCTAATATTTAATATAAGTCGGAAGGACTCTGAACATTAGCCAAATCTTTCCTTGTAAAAGGAATCTTAACGCATAACATACTATTCACTACAATATGACACTAAATTCGTAACATATATTTTTATACTAAGGTCTCTGAATATTGGTTAAATCTTCCCTTGTAAAAGGATTCTGAATAGATAACATATTATTCCTTATAAAAGGATTCTGAATACATAACATATTATTCCTTATAAAAGGACTCTGAAAATGTATTACAATTTAAAACAGAAAAAGAATTTAGACTTACAAAGGCCGAAACTTAATTTGAATCTTACATTTTGTTTTGAGAACACATAGACGTGCCCAAGATGGATGCCCTGCGAAGAGTGTCTTTTCCTCAGATCTCCTGGCGGTATTTATTATATATCTATTGCTCAGAGAGGGGGAAGTAGGGGTTACACACACAAGACAGAAACATGGAGATAAAAGAGAGGGAAGGGGTATTAGTGGACGAGCAGGCCCTGGAAAGATTCAGAACAGTCTTATAGGCACATTCCACCATCTAGCGCCAGGAAACGTCTTACTTCTCTTATCCCGGCGTCCTTAGCGAACACACGATGTTGACACGCCTCATCATCTCTAGCTCTCAGTCCAAACAACACGTTCTCGTTAGTCGGTTGTCCCCGTGTGAGGTAGCCAGCTTGGTACGTAAACAGAAGAATGGGGCATCGGTGGGTTTAGACATTATACTATTATAGCTGTGGTGAGATATGACCAGAAGTAATTAAGCGTCCTGTTTTTTCTGGAATTTGACGTTGTAGCTTTTTATAAAACGCTACATCTTTTTATTGTTACAAGTGATAAATGATAAAGATTATTTGCTTAATCATTACGTCATCAGTACATACTTGTATTAACAAACTGAAAGAAACAGTGTTTGGATATAAATATCGATGGATTAAACTAAACTATTAAAATCAAACAGCACGTACTGAGCCGTGTTGAGTCTGTCGATATTATGGGTTTTGTTGAGTTTTATATATTGTTATTGTGGGGTCGGTTGTGGCATTATATAAAACAACGAATAGACTGGGCCATAGGGAAACTTTTCAGGGTTATGGTGGTAAGATCCTCTCCTGTAAAATAGAGCAGAGACAAATTTATGAGCGTATGGAAATAAAAACTAACAAAGATATAAAGTAGGGACTAGAAATGCAGTCCACATTTAATAGAAAACGGCTAGAAAAGTTATTGATTCACTTTCACATATCATAAGGTAAATGAATTTGTAGCTGTAATTTTTTATAGATATATTGTTAGCTATAAATACAAATATTATAAATTTATAGGAAAAATATTATATACGGTTTTAGTGGCCTTTGCTATGAATTGAACTGTACTTCAAATAGAACTACATCCCTCCAAACTATATCGATACTAAGTGAGTAATACCTCCTCTAAAGTGAGAAATTATATTATTTACACTTTAAATAGTATCATTTTACAGCTTGAAAATAAATATTGCCAATAAGTATTTTTATTTAATATTACTAAAATCACTAATTTCTTATAAAAAAGTAAAAATTCAGGCTTTATGCAGTAGACCTAGATATAAATGCATAAGGCTGAAATTTGTTTCTGGTTCTTATGTAGCCCCAACCACAACTTGTTATCAACGAAATTTTGAATTCCAAAAAACACAATTTTTCAATACATCCTAATATACATAAATAATCAAAGGTTTACGGGTTTAAGGTATTCATCCCTTAGCATAGTTTTGAAATGTGTCATTTCATTAAAGTTATTGAGTGACTAGTTTATTTATACGAGAAAAGATTATTAATAAAGGAGCCAATGACAGAAACAAATGAATACAGTCTCAATGATAGTGAGTGTAGTCTTGTAAAGGATAAGTTGGTACCTTCATGATGGTATGGCAGTAATAGAAAACAGTTTTATCGTCTTAAGGCGATTGGCCCTTTTCATTTGGCGTGGAAATGCAGAGCCACGGGATTAGACAATTATCTTCTATAATTTTTATTATTTTACAATATTTTTTTTTTCGGAAATGGTTTTTTCATGAATAGAAGCATGTAAATTAAGCTATACTTTTTATATACACACCTTTTTTTATAATTTTAACAGTTATCAAATATAGAAAAATATTGACTCTTCAATAGAAAACTGCTGGCTTTATAAAAAAAAAGTAACAATTAATAAACATCAATACTTTATCTTAGAAGGAGTTTTGAAAATATTAACATAACAATTTCACTCGTTCTCTAGAAATCTGATATTTCCATACGCATGATCTTTCCGCTAGACCTGTCCGGTAGCTAGCACCATCCACGGTTTCCGTGAACCAACTGTTATTGTTGGCGGGGAAGGATACTTTGGTCAGTTGTGAAGCAACACGACGTCTTTCATCCTCCCACCCACCATCCAACCAAATAGGTTTTAGACTTGAAATTGACAGGGCCAATAACCTTAATTATCTCTATGAAACATGAAAGTTTATAAAAAAAAAGCTGATGTCTTATTAATCTCAAACAGTATCATCTTACTTTAAAACTGGATATTTGGTTTAAACTCTGGGCAGTACACTGTTTTGAAAAACTACTTTATGCACTTAAGATATTACACTACTTCAAAGCAGGTGAATAATGTATATAATAAGTCTAATACAAAACTACCTAATATATATTAAGTGAGCATTGATTACGAACTTTTGAGGGAATGCAGAATATAATTCCGAAATAAAATAAAACAGATTTTTGACCACTTGTAGAAGGATACTATGTCTTAGTTATTTGAAAAAGATTATAGATTAGTTAAATCAATAAATGTGCCATTTTGCTTAGTAACGTGGTATGTGTTACAATCTAATGAACAAATAGCATTTATAGTACAGTAAAAGATGATTCTAGATTTAAAAAGTTTATACCTCTGTTTTAACTCTAAATAGATTGATCCTATCAAAAAGGAGTGGATAAGTTAGTGACTTTCATGGAAGGTACAGTAGCCCCATGGCTTCTTTGGTGCTGACTGACAGCTCACATCTGACAGCTGACAACTTTGAAAAGTTACCAGACTAAATTATGTATCCCTACGTAAAACCATATGATCTGCAAAAAACATGTGTTTACCAGCTGTCACTTCTGAGAGTAAAAATGTAGATATGAACCTAAATGTTGACTGTCAGAAGTCAGCTGTGAGCTGTCAGTCAGCACCAAGGAAGCCATGGGGCTACTGTATATTCCATTAGCTAGTAATTATATGTTTTCAACACAGTGGATAATGGAATTGTAGAAAACAAGTGAAAACCTTACTAAAATAATTGAGTTAACAATTAAATATTTAAGTAGTATATAGCCTACACTATTGCCACGCTTTATGGTAGGGTCTGGCAGTAAATTTTGTTTGTATATTCTCTATTTTCAAATAAATGTTAATATCTCTTTCATTAACTTATGGGAAATCATATGTTGGTAAAATTAAAATAGATATAAGCTTGACACAAATGGAAATCTCATTATGATATAAATTAAACATTTACTATGCACCAGCAGAGAGATGTTTACAGTGCCGGACAATCTACTTTGATATATAGCGTATGGATGTATTGATTATGTTTAGTACGCTTTTCTGTTATAAAACAAATACCTGAATTCCATGCCAAGTTTGGGTCTATTTTATAGTCCTTTGTAGTAAATGTCACTTAGCCTTCTTCCTTCAGGTTTAATTTTAGAGTAATTGTAATGTTTTCTCTAATCTCAACACTGGAACTTATAGTATGGATCCCATTAGGAAAAGTACTTGAATGACAATTACTCTAGTGGGATAGAGATGAGGAAGGAAGCATTTTAGAGGCTATTTACCCGCATTTTCTTGGAAGGGAAGTGGGAAAACATTTACGAAACATCACCCTCAGTAGACCCAACTGGGACTCAAACCCCGATCTCTCTATCTTCAGCAGTCCAGTCTAACACAAGTGTGTCACCTTAGACCATTCAGACACTGGTGAATATGTATGTTTTGTATTAAAATCATATATAATAAGTGATAAATGACGATCACACAACTTTCATTATGAATATATTAAATACGTTTTAGTAACTTTATAAATTGCCATGAACTGTTATTTCTATAAGATGACTAATATATATATATACATTATTGTTGATAATTTATGTTTTGGTTTGATAAAATATAATTTTCAGCAACTTTAGTAGTAGCTGCACATAAATATACCTTCAATACACGTGCACTATGTTTGAAAGAAATGGATCCCACATATATTTACACGTTAGACAAGCGGTTTCCAACGTGTGGTACGTGAACCCCCCGGGGATACGTGCTAGGACGTTTGGAGGTACGTTAAAATATTTGAATAGTAGCGGCCGTGTAAGACAAAATATCAGTCAGACGTTACGAAATGAACTCACCAAAGTGGTGAGGGATTACACGGGTTTTCTTCTATATTTGACCTTGATAAAATGATTTATATTTCAAACATAGACTAGTTCTTATCATTATTAATAAACTAATCAAATGGGTTGGTTCTTATTGTAACTTTTGCTTTTTGAATGAAAAAAAAATACGCCCTCTTTATTCAGCTTACTATCACAATTTTAAAATCTCCTTATTAGCCCATTTATTTTTAGTTGCAATAAATAAATCAGAAATTTCTACTACTTTGATAATTAAATATTTCGCTAAAAATTAATAGAACAATTTATGTAAGAGAGCAAGCAAAAAGACCACTGCCTTAGACTATAGCCACCCCCATGGTGTAGTGGTCAGTTCACCTGTCTACGAAGCTAGGGATCCCAGATTCAATTTCTGTCTTGTTTATTGGGTAGCTTTCTCTTAGGGGGAACTATCCCTATTGTAACCAGGTCTTGGCTAATTAGTCTTAAATAAGGTTCAAGATAGTAGGCCTAATTATGAATGTCTGGAGACAGGAGCTATCATCACACCATCTAATTGCGGTTATGACGTGTAGAAAACCTCCTATGGTGTAACCTGGACAACGTTCTGTGCAACCAGAGCGGCACATAGTCTACATACAGGCGACAAAACTTGATGCCATGTTTATCCCGATCAATAATGCCATACGCTTTTAAAAAATTAGACTATGATGCTACCTTTAAATTCAAATCATAGTGAAATCAAGCAAGGCAGGTTGTTAAGTAATTATACTGTCATGAAAAGAGTAGTTAATATCACATACTTGTAAAGTTAGCAATATGTTTAATACCGTAGTAGTTATATATGTCCAAATATAAAGGTCTGAGAAGGTTCAGTGGTCGCAGAACTGTTTCAAGATTACTGGAATTTGTGCTCAGCTGCCTCTTTGTCCATAAGTGGCACAGTACTTCATAGAAGTTAGGCCCAGACGCTGGCGAAGCCAGAAGGAATTAATATAGAAGCTTTTGAATAGTGGTGCTGTATTTATTTTTAGCATCTCATCTTACTACCAGTTTGGGTTATGTATACGTACCTGTACTTATTACAATAATGGGTTGTGGATAAGTAATATTTACTTTAGAGGAAATGCGCCCACGTTTGCATGGAGGGAGGGTAAAAACAATTGAAGGAAAACCACCTTCATTGCCCCCTACCGGGATCGAACCCCAATCTCCCTGTCTTCGTCATTCTAGTCCAACACAAAATTAGTGCGTTAGACCATGGGGCCACCAGAACAGGTGCTATAAAATAATGATTAACATTAGATGGACTGATAGAAAAAGAAATAATTAGGTTCTAAAAATGGTAAAGAATGAAAGAAGTACATTGAAAATCTTACAAAAAGTAGAGATAAGATGGTGAATAACATTTTAAAGCGAATGGAATTAGTTAATTCTTTAATGCAGGGTACCATGGAATGAAAAAACAGCATAGGTAGGCAAACATGAGATAATGTGGAGCAGATAATTGAATATGTGGGCTGTAAAAAGTACGTAAAGGTGAAGAGAATGGAATAGAATAGAAAAATAACATAGGATTGTATCACTCCAGTTGAGAGACTGATGGCACGATAAAGAAAAAGCACATTTGATTAAAAATTATTGATAGTTTTCAAAATTTAAGCTACAAAAAACACCCTTATTCATTTACTTGTGTTTTTTTTTGCAGTTTCTTATTGCGACTCTTGTTTATCAATCTCACTTAGGTCAGAATCCTTTCCAATCTAGTTTAAATCTAACACTTAAATTATATCTCTATCTTTCTCATCTATTTCACATCGTCTTGTTATCCATTCAGGTTATATATATATATATATTTGAATTTGCTTGAAATGAGAGTTGGAAACAATTTTGGAGAAATCATCCTTGTAATATATATATATATATATATATATATATATATATATATATATATACTATTTACATAATGTTTAGGCCCGTTTCAGTGAATGGCAATCTAACATTATACTGGATTTTGGATGAGGGAAATAATAATGTCTTGAATCCCAGCTGTGTTTTATGAGTAGCGCTTCTCCTAAATTATTTACAACTTTCTTAACTTACTTTCCACACACCTCTGGCTACTACTCTATGTAAGGAACAGATTAAAAAAACTATTTAATCGATCATCTTAAATTAATTTGCCATTGTAAAAGGGGTTTGAGGAATTTAATATTGTATATCACATTAGATATGGTTGTGTGGTTTTATTTCACAGTACGTATTCTATAACTTACAGGTATCACTTTAGATGATCGTAACTATAATCAAATGAACTTCCCTAGTGTGCTAGCGTCTAAAATGTCAGTCTAACAACATACTCGATTGTCAGAGGAGGTGTTTTTGTGAATATAAAACGGGGTTAGTGAGATAGTCTTTCATAATTTGTTTCAATTCTCTCAGTATGCACTTTCTTCCTTCTTCCACACTACCTCATAAGGGTAAATAGCTGTGTAGCCCATACTGGTAGTTAAACATGAAGCAGGCCAAACTAGTTAATAACACTTCTGTTAAGAACGTTAACTTACTTCAAACGTAATTTTAATATAATTGTAATATTAATTTGTAAATACATACATAAAAAGTGCCCAAATTTAAAGATAGAATTATGTATTATTTGGTATTTTATGCCTTCTTGTATTTTAGAATGTTCATTTCTCTTCTTAAATTCTTAATCAAATTACTGAATAGGTTCAACTCATTTTTTGTCTTCGTCAACCCTGTTTACATTTATGAGTGACTGTAAACAATATCGATCCTATCAGGCAAATCTTCACAGTTTAAAAAATGCACGATCCAATTAATGAACTCCATGTTGCCAGAGAAATAGTTTCACCTGGGGGGGGATGATGATCCCATCTAATTTTATAACAATAGGACCTGACGTGATGGCGACCACATATTATTAAACATGGCCAGTGTTTCAAGAGTGTCCCTCATGGTTTTAGGGTTGGGAGGGGAATAGATGACGCTGTGACGTCATCAACTGTTGTTTGGAAAGTAATACTGAACATGGGATGAAGGGGCTTAGAAGGTAAAGTCAATGCATTTCACGTATGGCATTAATTATTCCACACAATGAGATTTATGATAGATATCGGTGATGTTCAGATAGTCGGCGAGGGAGGGGTGATGTGTGTGGTAGCCATGGTCAGAATCAGAACGGCTCCCATGGGATTAGTCTACTCTGTTCCGAGTGATTGGCCGCCATTTTGGACTCTGCCAAGTACCACGTGACTGGGTACATGGACGCCTCTGTGGGACTCATTTGAAACTATGCAAATTACCTTATTGTGCGGTGGTAACCGATATATGGAGACGACCAGTTGGAATTTAACACTCTTCATTTATTAAAGAGAATGAGTCGCACTGGTGAATTAAATTTTAACATTTTATAATATGTGTATTTACTTCAGAATTGTGAAGACTTGACAGTGAAATAGCAAATATAGTAATACAGCAATTTTGTCAGTAATTAAGATAATATTTGTAAATACCTATTTATGTTAGTGGTATAAGGATTAATAAAATGAAAGGAACTCTTATTATTTGTGCATTCTTCAAACTGTTGCTCTAACTTACGTGTTTTAAAATATATTACGTTTAAATAATATCATGGAGATAACATAGATTCACCTTTTTACTCTACTTTGAGGCACATCTTTGAGCTTCAACTTGTTCAAATTTCAAATTACAAATGTATTTATTCATTTATACTGATGAACATATAAAATTAATATTTAGCTACTTATCTATTTTTAATTGATATTTTTATTGATGTTGGTTTACGAGGAGTAACATAACATAAAACTCTTAAATTAATATTGAAAAATGTGTACCTTTGTTGTCAAGTTTAAATTCTCATCTAAGATCTGAAATAAGATCCTTCCCTTTATTTTTACCTGTGCTATAAAAACGATAAGTGAGAGGTAATTGTAATGATGCTTAAAAAAAATGCAGACACATTAGCGTGTAGAGGGAATGAAATTATCACCGTGCAACAAATATATTTATACACTCAAATGCAGCCAGCTGGGAGTCAAGCTTCAATCTTTCTATCATCAGTGACCAAATACAATACAGGACTAACTCCATACATTAATTGGTCAAAGCTAAAGGTATATGTTTCTGTTTGATGTAATATATTTCTGAAATAATTTCAGTTAAGAGGATGTTTAACTCCACTGAAAACAACACCAACCTTTCATTATGAAGATTTAAAGGCTACATACACGATTGAGTTTCAAATACTTAAACACTTCTCTTAAATAGACACCACACAATATAAACAAAAGAGTGAGATTTTTTTTAAACCTTGTAAAATATATTGAAAAGGTGCCTACAATCTGGAAGTATATTAAATATAATTCAAATGTTTTCAGCCAAATTTGTTGATGGATACGTATATTTTAGTATGTTTTAATATCTTGGGGTTTAGTTTTAACTAAGAAAACTTTTTATCAGTTAATATAAAAGAATATATTGTTTGTAATTATATTCATACACTTTTAATTTGGCTAAAATTTATGAGCCATACATTTATTAATAGTGGGCTCTTAGTACACTTTACTCACACGGCCTTCCATCACATTAATAGTGTTTTTATAGAAAGAGAATATAATATTCCTCAGGTAGGCCTACGGCTACCAATATAAGGTATGCTTTAGTCTCCTAATTTGAATATGTAGGTTGTTCAAATAATTAAAGACCGATAAAAAATTCTGTAGGAAAGTAGCAGCTTTCATTGTTAGCATTATTCATAAAAAGTAGCAATTTTTTATATTCAAGGCTTATGTTTCTTTGTTTATTGAAGCGTTCCAGGGCGCAATGAAAATTGTGTTTATTTTATACAATGAAGATTGAAGATCCTTTTGCGAATCAGAGAGATATTTATTAAATGTTTATATATTCGTCTACATCTCTTCAGCGCTTATTTATAAACACAATACCCTTCTCTTATTATATTTAGATTATTTTAAATTATGTTCAACCGTAACTTAGTCTTAGTACCAGGGGTCGCAATAGTTTGAATAAATTGACAAAGTATCTTTATGCTTTAAATCTCAAATACTAATATTTGCTAATCTTTGAAATAACTTAACAGTAACGAAAAAATTCACACATTAGAGAGTTCAGTAGAATATGATTACACGATTCTTATCATTTAACCTATCAGACATTTTTTTTTTAAATAGATCCAGTAATATAACTATGGTGACCATATTATAATTATTTTCTTTTAGAAAAAGCAGTACCAACATTTGATCACAAATTATACTAATTTTTTCAGTATGGTATTATCTGGGTGCATTAAAAATATATATATAAATAAAGTATATTGATAAAAAATAACATACGTAGAAAAAAATAGTTGAAATCCAAAACTATTGATTAAAACTCATTGTTATTTCAAGTTAACATTGAGTTCTATCAAATAATCCTTTAAAGAAAATGGGTTCTATCCTCAATTTTCAGGGGAAAATATTAATGTCAATAAACTTATGTTCATTAACCTAAATGGTTATATTTTTAAAAAAAATATTTTTATTACTTTCACCTTAGTAACTAATCACTTTAAACTTATAATTTTGTATTAAAATTGTGATAATACATAGCACTAAATACACAACTGAAACCATTCCTGGAACAAATAACAGGATATATAAATATACATATTCTAGGGACGTATAAATTATATCAATAAAATAAAACGTAATTAATTTATTTCCATTTCGTAGTATTTATATCCATCACATATTATATAGGAGTTTACGTAGCGTTTTGTATATACATTTTGACAACTATAAATTATAAACAAAATAATAATAATTATTATTAATTATATAATTATTATTAATAATAATATAATATATAATTGATAATAATATTATAATTAATAATAAAATATATAATTAATAATAATAAAATATATAATTAATAATAATAAAATATATAATTAATAATAATAAAATATATAATTAATAATAATAAAAATAAAATGTATTATAATTATAATTATTATTATTATTATTATTATTATTATACTTACATCATACTACCAGTTTGGGTTATACGCTCAAGTACTAATTACTCTTAAGATTTAAGAAATGGGAAGATTAAATATAGAGTAAACCCGCATTTTCATGGAGGGAGAATGGAAAACAATTTAGGAAAATCCATCTTCAGTTCACCTGACAGATATTCGAACCACTAGAAACTATAAATAATACTGTTTGAATAAATAGAACTTAAGCGTGATTTGCCTCCCAATATCTCCGTTAAACTGGATATATTAATTTCTCTAACAACAAAAGGAAATAATTTGAGAAGTATAGGTTAAACTATTACACATTGGTGTACTATCGACTGTTTTGTAGGACAATAGGACCTAAACCTAAAAAAAGAAGTACTTTCCTGCTAAAAACGTTATTTTTATCACGCTAAATTTAACCATTCAAACTATTTTATGAGCTTTATGTATTATTATAAATGTAATTAGATATTATTTTTTAGGAAACAAATTTACCTATAACTATTTTACTAGTAGTGCTGTGAATACTATTTCCCCTCGTAGAGGTTATACTTTGCTTATAACTGTATAGGTATAGCACATCCCATATTATTTAATATTATGATTTCTTTTTTCCCCAAGAATATGCATACTGTTTTATTTAGATATAAATATAAAATCCTGTGTCAATTTCTGAATATTTTAATTGAAATAACTGTCTGGTGAACTCTACTGTTGAATAAAGTTATTTACTTTTGTCTATGATAATTTCTGTTGCTCCTATATCAGAGAGGCCCACCTCACTGCTCACTTCTACAATAGACTGTATTAACGATGCCGGGGAGATCTGACTTCGAATACCTGTTTGGTACCCTGAGTTCCTTCCTAGATGGTTTCACACTAACCCTCTACGCATATTTGGATAATTTTCCTCTTGTATTCTACCCTTATGATTGATACCTTATAGTGTAATTATAAAGATATTTTAAGTGGGTAGCTAGATATGGTGCAGAAAACAAATCAATATAATCATTATGTTGACTTTTTGAAGATATAATCATCGTTGATTGTTGATTGCGCAATACTATGGTACCATATCTGAATTCTTTAAAATACTACATTCTTAAAATGATAATTGGGGGATGTGCAGATATTAAATATTTATATAAATATTTTGACTATAAGACCCTATTATAAATGAGTGTAAGTATCACTGAAACCGCATATTAGATAAAATAAGTAAGTAATTTAACATAAGATTGTTTTTATCTTGGTAACTAAAATCAAATATAGAAGAATCAGGGGGAAAGTACAATTTTATTTCAAACTTAGGTGGTGCTGCGATCTGTTAGGAAATCCCGAGACACACTACATTATATCATGCACATTATATTATTGTTAAAAGAGGGCTTTGTCATATTTAAATTAATTTAAAAAATATTGCTATGGTCTATATCAGGTTTGAGGTATTAAAGTAGGCCTAGTTGTTCTAGAAAACTTATGTATTTGATTTCTCCTATTTTTATCTGTACCCTTCATAGTTATTATAAAAATCAAAATATAATCAATAGTAATTTTATTAATATACTGTAGATGGCATTAATAGTTCAAATTATCAACCAACGTTAGCGGTATAGAACAAAATATCCAAAGTAAGAATATCAGGGAGCTGTATTTAAATATTAACATACATAGGAAATGTTATCAGACTAAGGTTAATTTAGTTAACGATGAGAATGATAAACTGGAAGTAGGTACGAGCTAGGTCTTGAGTGGATGTAACAAACACTTCAAGCATGTTTTGTTTATTCAATAAGGATCCAAATTGGGTGAGGTATTATAATCCACTCTGCTAAACCACTAGTCATAGATCCGGAAATTAGTGAAGCCAAAAAAAGCTAATAGGAAGTTTAAAACAACGTAAATTTCTCTGTGTAGATTCAATTCCATCAGAGTTAATAAAGGTAGGTGATGAAAGTTAGTAGTAGAAATTCGTAAATAGCTATGTTTCTTATGGAACAATAAGGTATTACCACAAAAATGGAAGTAAGCTATTATAATACTCATTTTCAAAAAAGATTATTAAATAGAGTGTAGTAACCAAATAGGTCATCTCCATGCTATTAACATGATTGTTGTAGAATTGTATCTAACATAATTTTAATGGAATTGTTACCATATATATAGGGATTAATTGAGGATATCACCAGTGTTGACTACGACGAAATAGATCAACGACTGATCATATTTATACTACTAGATAAAAATTAGTAGACAAAAAAATTGGGAATACATATGACGGTTCATCGATTATACATACATTTTAAAATGGCCCACAATTCAGTTGAAAGAAAGAAATTAAATTGAATTTTAGTTACATTTGAGATACTCAAAATACTTATTGAGCTAATCTAGGTGTGTTTCACTGATATTAGTGGAAGGGTACAGCTTGTAATTCACTTATCAGATAGTTTTTAAATACATAATGGGTTTAAGCAAGAAGATGCAATTGTCCCATTACTCTTTAATCTAGCCTTAGAGTATGTTATCAGGGAAATGCAAGAGGGTGGAGAAGGGTTAACATTAAAAGGTACAATGCAGTTATTTGGGCACGCAGATGATTTAACTATGTTGGGCAATAGTAAGAAAGATGTTGAGAGAAATGGCTACAGTTTAAAGGATGTGGGTAAGAAAGTATGTTAAGAAGGGAACGCTGAAAAGACCAAGTATATTATCCCACAGAGAACACACAGAGTGGGGTTGATTTTATATTATATATATATATAACTGTAAAAAATTATATTGTTTGACAGGTTTAACGATTTTAAATATTTTGGAACAATGCTAACTAGCAATAAGTATATTAGAGTGGAAAATAATAAAACAATACTGTCAGGAAATGTATAACACGATCAAGTGAGTTGTCGACATTTCGCCTTCTTTCAAGGAATGTAAAACTAATAATATAAAAGAACAATAATTTTACCGGTTGTTCTCCATGGGTGTTTAACGTGATCTCTTACCTTTCATGACGAAAATAAATATAGGCTCTTCGAAAACCAGGAACTTTGTAGGATATTTGGTCTAAATAGGGATGAGGCTATTGGGAGTGTAGGAGGTTACAAAATGATTAATTACATAGCCTGTATTCATCACAAGACATCGTTATGATAATCAAATCTCGTAGATTACGGTGGGCAGGACATGCAGCGAGTATGGGAGAATCTAGAATCTTGTTCAGGATATTGACTGGTAAACCCAAGAGACTATTGGGAAGACCTAGACACATATGGGAGGATAACTATTGGATTGACCTGAAAGAGATAGTGTGTAATAAAGTGGACTAGATAGAATTAGCTTAAAATAGGGATAGGTGGCGTACTTTTGTAAGTGTGACAGGGAATTTTCGGGTTCCTAGGGCAATAAAGTTAGTAGGGGAAGTCGGGCAATTATGAGCATCTTAAGAAAATCTGTTATTTCTTAAGAAACAGTAAGGCTATCCAAAAGTAATATTATTTTATTCAATTCATCATTCGTTTAGGTCTACAAAATACAATAAATATGAATGATATTTTGCCAACTTTAGTCCAGAAAAAAAATAAAAAAAGAATCTGCAAGTGCTCATATTAAAAGCATGGGAGGAAAATATGAGCACGCCCAGGGGGTAAGATGAGCATCGTGTTATAATTTGATATAGGCCTACACATACAACGCTACTTTAAATATCAGACAGAACTCAATATGCCCTATACACACATGGAAATAGTGGTAAAGATATAACAAATAATAATTACTCTCTTAGTATCCTACAAGCACAAACCAATACCTACTGATATTCAATCTTTGTCTTGATTGGCCTATTTTGCTAGTCTGAACAAAAGTCGCAAATGTAACGCTTCTGTCGTTTACCAACACCACTGCACTCGACGTGAGCCCATTTTTTGCATGTTTGGCACTGTACCCAATCACCACCTGTTGTGGAAAAAAGATCCCCACAGAAAATACACTCTGAATCTTCTACATCTCTTGACTTCTTAGCAGATGATGAATTTGAAGACTTTTTTGCTCTTTTTTTTGATAGTGATAACACATGTTTCTTGGCATTCTAGACGCTATTTTTGTGAGGACTATCCGTGAGTATAACAGAATGAGCCACTCTTCTGGTAGAAGGCTTCCTTGTACCTTTGTCTGGAATTGGAATCAGGTCTCGGAATTTTGGAGAGCATTGTGAAGTTGATCCTACCTGTGTAGATGTTCCTGATGGGGGTGAAGATTATCCTTTCTGTGCAGGTGTTCCTGATTTTGGTGAAAATGATCCTGTTTCTGTAGATGACCCTGGTTTTGGTGGTGAGACAAGGTGGCTGTCCATTTCATTGGAATCTTCCAGGGATGGTGACGCTAAAAAAATTCCAAAGGAGATATCTGTGTGAAGAGTTGTGTTATTGTTACATTCTGGATTAGCTGTGAGCTCTTCGGCAATGAAACCCTCTTCTGAAAATGCATGTGGATTGAAGGGATGTATGCCCGTCTTCTTGAAACCTGACTGCGCATTCCGAATCGTAGCACCTTTTCCGTAAGCAATGGCAAATAGTTCAGGAATTTCTTTTTCCGTCACAATTCTACCAGGATGCTGAGACAGCCAAGTAGAGACGGCTTGGTCGTAAAAGCTATTAATGCTCTTGAAAACGGCTACATCAAGGGGCTGGAGCCTATGCGTGCAGTGTGAAGGAAGGGAGAGAAGTCTTACATTATTCTCCCGTGCCTTCAGTATCACCGGCAAATTTCTGGTGTGTGAGGTGTGACCATCTACGATTAATAATGTTGGTGCAGAACGATATTTCGGGCATACTTTTTGTAAGAAATGGTCAAACCATACAGCAAATGATTCTTCTGAAATCCAGCCAGAAGGTGACGCAAATCCAATACTAGCTGGTGGCGCTTTGTCTAGAAGGTCTGGTCTCATTCGCACCCTTGGGAAGACGAATAATGGTGGTATGTACTGTCCACTCGCACTTACACAGCATAAAACTGTAACAAGTTTACCTTTCTCTCCACTTGTGATGGCTCCAACGGCTTTTCTACCTTTCTGAGCCAATACTTTACCAGGTTTGTGGACCGCAGTGTAGCCGCTCTCATCTGCGTTGAAAATTTGATCAGGGGGTATTTTTCTAATATTATTTTCATCAAACAGAACATTCTTTAAGGTGTCAAAAAATATATTTACTTTGCTTTCATTGAATCCTACTGCACGGTGGATAGAAGTTGCCTCCGGTTTACGTATTGAAAGCTCTTTTTAAAACCTCTTTTAGTTTAATTCGTGGAACTTCAACAAAACCAGTACTTGTTTGTTTCATTATTTTTATTTTACACTTAACATCCTGAACAGTTCAGCAACACCTGAAGTACGAGTTACATTACATTGAATGATAGTACACTGCAGTCTTGAGCAGGACTGTGTCCCTTGATAGAACTGAGGCAACTGTTCTGACAGTAATGAGACCAGTCTGAGTTGATAGTGCTAATTTAAAAACAATCGGGGGTAGGGTTGAACTCGCGTCCCGCCCCCGTGGACGCCAGAGGAAACACAGTAACTGACCTGCCCTCTATCGTCAACACGGCGGGTTCGCAGTTCAACCACGTGGGTATTATGTAGAGTGTTACGTCACACTCTACAGTATGGAGAGTTCTGTATTTCGTTTCAAGAACCCGTTAACCCAGTCTCTCCCAGCTGTTTTTCTCTCTACATTGAATGGATGTTCGATTCCATTAATTTCGCAGTACTGGAACACATATGATCTCAAACTGGAAATACTCACTCCAAAAAGCCTCTTTTCCATATCTAATAGTACTTCAACAAGATCCTTTTCTTCAGCCTTGTTGAGAACTGGTTTTCTTCCGAGGCATTTAGTTACCTTTCCGCCCATCCGCACAACAGCAAGGTGTCTTCGAAGCGTTTGACGTGGTACTCCACATTGGCGTGCTGCATTCTTTTCACTTTCACCTCCCTGTAGAACTTGCCGAACAGCAGTTGACATGCTCAGCTCATCCCACCCACCACGTCTAGGTTTTGACAGAGCCATCTAAGCAAATAACGTAAGATTGTGATTATTATTTACTATTTTACGCAATTATTATTATTATTTTGACTATCTTAAGCGCGATGTTGCTGTAGACACCACAAAAAGTGTAAAAATTCACAATTTATAAAAATCAGGGTATTATGAGCACCCCTGCTCATATAAACAACTGGGGCCCTGCTGCCTTTTCAGCCATCTTGTTCGTTGTGGTGAGATGTTAACTTTAATTTTTTTCAAGGGATGCAACGAGTAGGTTCTATGTTACATTTGAGCTTAAATAACGACCAAACCAAAGATAAATATAGTTCCTGTTGCTTATACAAACTATGGGAAACATTTTAGTAACTTAATTTTAAACGTACCTTTTCATAAACTGATAATTACAGGACGCTGTGATTCTTTTATTATCGCCATGCACTTCGGTCTATGTTGCTATGATGCAGTTGAACGTTCTTCAGTAAGGTGGCAGCACATACTTGCCAAGGGGAGAGTTTCAGACGGGTATGCTCATATATCACACCTGCTCATATTAGCCTGACCTCCCCTATATAAGTAATAAACTAAATTAATATTTTGTCTTGTCCCGGACTTAACCAACCAATTATGATTTTTCCCGTGATAATTATGAAATATTTAGAAAAGTTTCCAAAAATATAGTACATTTTGATTAGGAAACAGGGAAATACTGCACGCGTTTTTTGCTTCGCCAAAAAGAATACAAGTACTCTTCAAAGGCTATGGTGTTTAACCATAACATTGCCATTGTTAGGCACATCAAGAAGTAAGTGTAGACTATCTAGTTCAGACGTACCATCACGATGGAGAAGTTCAATGCTATGATTGGAGTACACTGCTTTGAAAATATTAGTCCATTTATGATTAGGGATGTGGTACCGAAAGAAAAATATCGATACTGTACTCATTTAAAGTATCGGAAGAAAAATATTGATACCCTACTAGTATTGAAAGAAAAATATTGATAATAGTTTGTATCGGTATCGAAATTTTATTCTGGAAAAATATATTTTTTGTCATGTAAATAATTTCAACATTTGCCTACTAATAATAATCATAGTTGTAATAATAATTGTATTTACATATATATTTAAATACTGAAATTATTATTATCTAACCATATTATAATATATTTAGGTCCCTCGCGTCTATGTTATGTGTTTTAAGTTTAAAGGTATGCTATATAGTATTGTATAATGGATATTATAAATGGTTTTACCAAATTATCTATGAAAATTTAGCTGATGGAAAGTTATTTAATAGCTAGATATGATTAATAATATATTTTTAAAATCTATTTTGCACCCTTCTTTACCCTGGTAAAAATTTAATCCAAGCTAGATGGAAGATAACAAAAAAATGCTGTTTATTTCTATATCGGTCCCATACCGGAGTGTGAGTACTAATACCAGTAAAAGTATCGAGTAGTAAATAATTAATATCGAAAGGAAAATATCAATATTCGTAGAGTTTCGATATTTTTTTCACATCCCTATTCATGATACAATTTTTGTTCATCAATATATTTTTGCGTTATTTCAAACTATCCAGATTGAATACCAAGGACGCACCTCCGGAGATTTTAGACTGTATTTTGGTCCATTGTTGGGTGTTTAAATGTTTCATCTAGTTATAAATCTTACTAAATATAGTTTTTTTGCAGTCTTATTGCCCATCCAAGCTTTCCATATAGTTATAGCTTACTTAAATAAGGGTAATTAGTGTAGAATTTTGAGGAAATTTGTCATTATTTTAGCGGTAGTAAATAGGGAAACAATCCAGGAAAAATACGTTACAGTGTATCTAGATGAGATTCAAATATTGCTGCCCCCGTTGTCAGGAAACTAGAATTCTTTATTTCGTGTGACTGACAATTCTAGTTTTGAGTTAAAATGTTAAGTTTAACACTAAAAGTTTCAGTAAACGTGGTAAAAGGTGATTGTTATGCTTTATTAAGCCTAGAAAATCCACCATTTTGGTTCCTTTAACCACTAATGTCACCTTGTGTGTCTACTCAGGCTCGGATGAGTCCTCTTGTTAAAATGTTTGTGTAGTCAAGTCTTTGGATTAAAAAATAGTAAGACTTTTGTTTCTTATGAACAACAGTATAGTATAATTTTAATAAAATAATATTAGAAAGGTAAATCAAACAGAGGAGACATAATTCTTCAGCGGAATTATTAGTCATTGTGATTTCCAAAGGCCTATAAATGGGTTGTCGGGGAGGCCCATATCAATCCTATAATTTAATTGGGCACTCCCAGGTGCCTATATATATATATATATATATATATATAATTCATTACCTTAGTTTGCTTGGATGACAGCTCAAAAGGTTACTAGAAATATACTTTAATAAATCCCTACGCCAACAGCTGACATCTATCTCTTTAGATAACTGTAAAGAAATCAGATGGTAAAATATGTATACGATAACTAACCACAGTAATTCAGGCCAGTATTATTTACATGTTTATTTAAGTTAAGACACTAAGCTTATTTATCCTTTTATTCCACTTAAAAAAATTATTATTCACATCAATTTCACAAATGGTTTAACTAACATAGCTTCAAAATGGCGACCAATGAATTTAAACCATGTGATTGAAATTGACGGAAACAAATTCTTTACAATGTACACAGTAGATAAACATATTTTATTCGGTTAAATATTTTGAAATACGATAAAGTAATCATAAAATAACGTAACATATATACCAAAATTACAACTATATTCTCTTTTCCAAGTAAATATGATGCCTGTATTAAAAGGTATTGGTGTACAGATTATAATTAACGTTCCAAAACGAAGAGTAGGTAATTTTGTTATATTCAAAACATTATTTAAAGTTGAGAAAACTTAAGGTTACGTTATTTTAAATGTAAAATATAGCAGGTAATTAAAAAACTTAAAGTTTATAACAAAACAATGATATTCTACAAGTGTTAGCAACCAAAAATATAAACATATGATTTTTGAACTGTTATCCAGGTAAAAACCTCTCATGAATAAAATCTTTATACAAACTGTTATTAGCTAGATATGTTGTAGATTTTCTAGCGGAGCCTCCCTAGAAAAATTATATTTCTACCCTCTTTAATTGGTTACTATCTTTTTATGTTGTCTTTGTGCTATGAACTAAGAGTTACTATGAAGTAGTTTCAACTAATATTTGTAAATTAAAAAGAGAGACAGAAAGCAATTTAAACAAAAAAACAATTTTTAGTTCCTAACAAGCATTTCTATACAACTTATCCTCTAAATTTAACAATATAAAACTCCAGCCATGATAAAACTGTGGTTTTTGAAGGGAAAACTCACCTTTATTCTGTTCAGTTAAACACTGTTTCTACTCTATTTATAAAACATATGAATAGAAATTATTATAATTACACGTCTACATCAGGTTCTGTCTTAAAATATGAGTGACGAAAAATCCTGAGCACGGGGCTATTCCTGGATAATTCAGAGGTAGAGCATTGGTGCGCTTAGGCAAAGGTCCTTGGTTCATCTTACATATCCAGATGTACATTTTTCAATATATTCTATAATTATTGAAATACGACTATTTTCCGTAATTATAATCATTCATCTCCCAAGTTAGGCCTTTTAGATGTACTTAATTGTACATTGCTTCTTTATTTCGTCTTTTATAAGTGACAATTATCATTTGAAAGTGAGCTATTAATACATGCACAAAAAGCTGAGAGTCTAGTGATGAACTAGTAATAATTCTTTCAAGAAATAGTGGAATGTTTCCGATTTTAAAGATGAAACAAAATCACTAAATTGTTCATCTTTCCTCATAAACATTTTTATTAGTGAGGTTCAAACAAATAATTTAAGTTGATTTTTTTCTTTTTGCTATCACATCAAAATTATTTAATACTTTAAGAAATGACATTAACTAAATTAAATCTTTCTATTCATTCTATATTTTTAATATTAATTATTAGCAAACATTTAAAAAAATACAATACCTAAATGTTTGTTTTACTCTTGCATTCACGACTTAAATATTTTATTTTACTGTACCGCATTGTTATTTATTTAACTTGCAAAATATAATTATTTACAAAATATTTGTCTTATCAAAGAGAGATGAATATTTTTCGTTATTGTTTAAATTTAAGATTAGTTTTACACTAACGTCCATAAGTAGGATTGGGGAAAGGAAATTAAAATAAAATACTAGTATTCAGAAAATTTAAATGGTTGTTTATACTTTAATTTGTTCATTATGTGAACTATTAAGAATTTTGTGCATTTTTATATTGTTTGTATTTCTTACAGTTCTGGTTGGGATTTTGATTCAACCAATAATGGGTTACATTTTTTAAAAGATTAGAGCTAACGTTATTCAGTTAGGGTTCATGAACAAACCTAAATATCTTGAATGCAAGGTTCTTCGTGATTTTCCGACTGATTATAATGGCAACTAAGCGAACGAGAATTTAGTCACAAGGCAGTATAACTTATTATGAAACCACCCACACACACACACACACGCACGCGCACGCGCACACACACACATATATATGTATATTGTATTAACAAGTTATAGAGTACTTGACTTATCAATTAATCTCTTTAATATTTAACTAATACTATCTATCTAGGTACATTTTACCTTTTTCCTATTGTAAATATTTAATATGTTTGCCTTCTAGGATTATATACGTAGTCTTATATTCAACTCTTCATTAATTTAATTATTCTTATGTATTCATATAGTACTTTCTATTGTTCTGAACTATAAATTACTAAGAAAATCGGAACAGACTTTTTTAGAAACAGAAACTGGTATTCATTGAAAATCCAAGACTACTCCCCGGTTGA
This sequence comes from Timema shepardi, assembly GCA_902151425.1. NCBI lineage: Eukaryota > Metazoa > Arthropoda > Insecta > Phasmatodea > Timematidae > Timema > Timema shepardi. The sequence goes on along the minus strand of CABFVX010002312.1, from coordinate 94,429 downwards.
AAAAAACAACTTAATTACTTTCCTTCCCTAATCGCTCCAGCATTTATAATTTTGTACATTAAACAAGACATAATCAATTGTGATTATTTTACCCTTATCACAATAGCTCGATGGAATAAACAGTTTAAGGATGCTAAACAAAAACTTAATGTCAAGAAATAGTATTTAGTTTTTTTTTCAACTGAATAAGCAAAAAATATATTGAATAGAAATAAAAATAAAGTTAAACAAGATTGAATATTTGCTTGGAAATAAAAAAAATGCATATTAAAAAAGAAAACAGCGATGTTTAGTAAAAAAAAAGCTGAAGGACATTTTCCATCACCTTCTTTGTTCTTCATTTTTCATGCTCTGAGGTGTTTCAAAGGAATCGATACCTTATTACGATCTTGCCTGGGTCATCTCACCAAATGTGTGTATATGTGGGTGAGAGAGACAGAAGACCTTAGGGTGGAAATAAGAATATCATCATCTCCTTCACTGAATAGAAATCACACGAAAGATAAAAGCAGTCTACTTTTGGCGATACTGAATAGGATTTTAAAGTACCCATCTTGACAGATCGATAGTTTATGCCGTTACCGAGATGAGGGTATCAAAACTAGCTGTAATAGTGTTAAGCTCATAGCTACTCTTTATTTAACTATCGATTATATTTCATTTTTTGCTATTAAAAATATATCGATGGTCGTATAAAGAATAGTAACATTTTCTTCCATTAACTTAACATCATGAAGATCTAAAGTACCACAACTAGTAACCTTACTTTTTATATGATTTAAAAAAACGTTATTTTTAAATATTCTTTTCCTTTTTTTAAAAATAATGTTGTTAACAAGTCTCAGCTAAGCTTTTGTAAATGTCAACACTGAGTTTGGAAGATAAGCTGTTTTACATGTTCATTATTATTCTATTACCTTAGCCGAGAGGTTTTTACGACACACGGTTTAATAATATCATCCAAATTACTTTAATGTTTATCTTCCTATAGGATGAAGTGAGATTGGCAAGCAATATGTGATTAAAGCTGAGACTGGTTAACATAGTTAGATTAACTTAATTTGTTTTACTCAATATTAAGCCTTGTGTTAATTTATCAAGATTTATAATAAAGACTGTCTAGATGGAAGCAAACTAAATAATTTAAGGATTACGATATTTAAAATACAACCATCCATATGTTTTAGTGTGTTAGTTTCCAATACCTGAACTATTTTAAATATAAATTTATTAAAAATAGTAATAAAAGTTTATACTGTGTAGATGTTATTTGTTTCAATTACAAGGAAAACGCTGTATTCCAAAATAGCAAACTTAAAGTTTCTAGGAGTAGAATAAACTCATTTATTGTCCATCTTTGTGGATGTCTATTTATTCAATGTTCTTCCTTTTAATTTAGTTGGACCGAGTTTTTAATATGCAGTTTGGTTCCTAAATATGAAAGTTCAATTATTTATAATAAAGTTAGACGCAATAAAATGCTCAGTGTTTTATTATATTAGTGATCTTCTGATTTTGAATTTCAGCAAGTGCGGATAGTTAATGAGTGACAACATGTCCCGGGATCGATTCCCTGCTGGTACAATAGATAATTTTCCTGGAAGTGGAATCATCCTAACAGTCACCAGGATTTAGTTAATTAGGCTAAAGTTCAATTTAAGTGTTTCCACTGGTTCCAAACTCGCACCCTCATGCTCCCTATCACCCCCATATTCAATAACACCCCAATTCTCACTAACACATCATACTCACTCTCACCCTCATTCTCATTATCACCCTCACTCTCACTATCACCCTCACTCTCACTATCACCCTCACTCTCACTATCACCCTCATTCTCACTATCAACCTCATACTAACTATCACCATCACCTGATCTAATCGAAACACGGAAAGCGTATCCACGTAAAGGTTGTACGATTAGTACATTGGGGCATATCCTGGATAACTGTTCATTAGCACCAGCTAATCTTCCTACAAAATGGGATATATATATATATATATATGTGAATGTATATGTATATATATGTATGTTTATGTATATATATGTATATGAATATATATATGTATGTTTATGTATATATATGTATATGAATATATATATGTATGTTTATGTATATATATGTATATATACATATATATTAATATATATGTATATATATTATGATGTTATTTGCCACCCTACCTTGTATTTCCCTATTTTTTTCTACTTTTGTGAACAATTTCTAATTTAATTACGTGTGAAATCTTCGGAGTTCATCAGCTGATTCCCAGCCTGACTAATGACAATGTTTACATATATTAAATTAAGTAAAAGGACGGAGGGAACAACGTAAAACATTGTTTTAAATAATTTAAATAAGGAATTTTGATTTATGGAAGAACACTTACCTTTTATTAAGCATATTAATTATCCTTTTAAGAAGTGTGATTGACTGTGTTTATTTTTGAAGGTCGGCCATCTTTGTTTTAACGCATGCCCAGTGCTATCAAACGAGTGAGTAGTGAACTTCGTGATTTGGAAGGAATAAAAAAGAGCGCGATTTTTAATTTTGACAGAAGGAAATAGACATTTTATTCTTTATTAAAAACATTATTCTTATTCAATTGGCTATATTTAAATACTTATATTAAACCTACATTTCATTTTTATTCTCTCCCTAGTATATAGCCAACAATTCATTTTCGTTTTTATTTATACATAGTTTGTTTTCTCTTTGGACTTGGAATAGAACATTTTTAAATTTGAAAAGATTGGAAGGTTTTTAAATAGTAGAAGAGTTCTTCCTGGGTTGGTGGTGCAAGATGGAGCCAAATGGATGTGGGCTCCCAATTTAAATTATTTTATATTGATTCAAAAGTGGAAGATTAAAGTGAAAATAGTAAAAAGGGGAAGCTAAGAGAGTGTGTAAGAGCTACAATGTTTATGCTTATTTAAATTGTGGAAGAATTTCAAGTGAAACAAATTTATGAAGATGGTGTTTCAGTATGGACTAATTATACATGGGTGAGGTCAAACCAACTCTTCAACTTTTGATTATTGTAATCATTTCTTTTCTTTTTCCTAAATAAACTAGAACTCTTTTATTTCCAGCAGGACAGACTAATACAAAGAATTATTTAACATTTTATTTGATGTCTAATTATTAATTTTATTAATTGTATCTATATATTTTTTCTCTTCTTTTGGTCTCAACAATACTGTGCTATACTTTATTAAATTAGAATTATAATTAACCGGAATTCCATAGGTAGGATTTGGATGTGGACAAAAAGGAAACCACAATAAATTCAAAAAGTGCCAACAATTGTTTTTTTTTTACATTTATTTTTATTTGTAGCCCTAATTACATTTTTTTCAACAATCCATTTTTTTTAAATCTAAATTGTTCATGTTCTTTTTTAGTTTTAAGTTCACCCAGTGGTCTCGAGGTTGAGAGTCGTTGTGCCACTGAGTTTATAGCCGAGGTAAATGTATTGTTCCTTTTGATTATTATTTTTCCCCTAGATACCAGGGGTGGCGCCCAACAAAAACACAAATCGTATAGATAAAGAAATATATTTTTTCATTTAAAACTTTTATTATTTTATTATTAATATATTATATATATATTTTTTTCATTACAATATACATATGTATATATATATGAATATATATATATGTATATATACATATATATATATATATATGAATATATATATATGTATATATACATATGTATATATATATGTATATATGAATATATATACATATACATATATGTATGTATGAATAGATATATATACATATGTATATATATGTATATATGAATATATATACATATATATGTATATATGCATGTATATATATATGTATATATGTATATATATGTATGTATATATATATACATATGTATATATATGTATGTATATATATACATATGTATATATATAAATGTATATGTGTATATATATAAAAATGTATATGTATATATATACATATATATACGTATATGTTTATATGTGTATATATATCTAGGCTATATAGATGTATATATATATTTACTTACATTGTGTAAATCTCAACAGCTCTACAAGATTTGGAAGTGCTGGTGAACGTCCAAGACAAAACAATGATATTAGCTAACCATTATTGTTGTATTTTATTAACGTTTCCGATCAAACAAATTTTTATATGAGAAGGTTTGTTACAAATAACGATTAAGTTAAATTTTTACACGAGGTTCTTAGATGCACTTTGCTTTTCAACATGAGAATATTAGCGACTCATTACTACAAAAGTTTGCCAGTTTATAATTGCTACAAAAGTTTATCAGTTGATAATTGATAAAAGGGAGTGTCAGCTGTACAAGGGGCTCACAATGGTTTCTTGGTACAATAGACTATCATCTGTTTATATTGCAAGAAAATATCAGTTGTTCTTTATAAGAAAATATTATTAGTTGTATATTGCTATAGGGTTTTCTAAGCCTCCAGTGGACTTAACTGATATCCGATGGCTTCGACAAGGTTTTACTCCGTCAGTTGTTGTGAGTCTCCCAGTGAAACACTCTGTCTTGAATCTTCATTTTTTTTTACAAATCTTTAGCCTATGCTGTGTTTTAACTGTATAGCCCGAGCTGTTCTCCCTGTTTTTTATTTGATACCTGAAAGCAAAGTCAAATGTCGACGAGAGATTGCCCTGCCTTTCTCTACAAACTCGTCACTCGTTTTCCATTTATTCCATCTATCTTCCAATCTTCACCCTCTTCAGCCTCACACATCTTCACCATCGGATCCTCCATTTGTTCCTGCATAGCTCCAAGCATGTTATTTCATCTGCTAGAGATATTCGATCCATCCTACATCACGTCACAGACCTCCTAACCCTTATTTGTTAACTGAGCATTTGTCAGAACTTTGTCCTGGCATACTTTGAGGAACGAAGTGAAACTAAATTTAGGGATGGACCTTTTAATATCAATAACTAGTTCATTTGAAATCAAGAATTTGTAAACTATATTAATCGATTAATATATGCATTATTAGTAAAATAACCTGTCTCGGTGGCGTAGTTGGCTAACGCACTGGTCGTGTTGAGCTCGACTGTTGAGGACGGGGAGATCGAGGTTCGAATCTTGGTCGGGTAAACTGGGGGGTGGTTTTTCCTAAATGTTTTTCCACTCTCCCTCCACGCAAATTCGGGTTCACATCATCTAATTCAACCTTCTCAATTCCTAATCCATTAGCGTATAACCCGAACGGGTAGTAAGACACGATGCTGAATAATAATAAAAAAATAGTAAAATAATCAACTAGCAATTGTTATTTCACTTATTTCATGTAGACAATTAGTTTGTGTATTTCCATTGTTCTACCTTTTCAATCCCTTAATGTAGTCTACAACTGCACACAACTCTTTTAATTTGTCTCTTATAAGTAAGGTTTGTCGTTTTTTAATTTTTCAAATCACGTTCTATTCATATGCAGTCATGCGAACAGTGAACGTGGCTAGTGCTGCGATTTAGCAGTATTTATCAGAGCTACTAAGATTAAATTTAAAAAAATCAAAATATGACAAATAAAATTCATGACAGAAAGCGTAAAGTAGCATAGACATGGATAGATGAAGTATTGCTTGCTAACTCTGCCGTCAGTTAATATACATATAATTGTGTCTTAAATTGAATATTTTGTCTCTATAGCCAAACATAGAGTTCTTGAAGACTCTAATTTAATTTACCACCGTTATAATTGTTCTTTAAAACACATAATTTCTGTGTATAGCTAAGCAATGATTTTATGTAGACTCAAACCATGGTCAGTACAATTATGATTATATTTCAAGACACATAATTTGATTGTACTGCTAAATAACCTTAGAGCTTTACATATTCTAATAAGAAAACTTAGAAAACATGTTAAACTAGGATACATAACAATGAATACTGCCAGTAAAGGATCGATCCACTAAACTTATATCTTTCCATCACTGCCCTTTTTGTTTAACTATGTGGATACCACAGACAATAAGGAGTACTTGGAAAACACAGTAATTAGGATAATGTGAAATATGTATACAAATAGTACATGATGGCAGAGGGGATGAAAGTACAGCAATGAAGACGTTGTGGAGTATTGTATCGCAGATTCCTCTTCACTCTAATATGTAGAGGAGGTAATGATAACTATTACAAAGTAAATGTATAACAAAGTAGAGACTGGCCAATATTTCATAAGAGTAAGAGAAATAAATAGGTAACAATAATAGATTTATTATTTAAAAAAACCTAAATAGATGATATAGGGTTACAATTGATAGCTGGAAACAGTAATAAATGTCCGTTAAATTGATTAAGGAACACATGTAACTCTTGGAAGTATAAAGGAAAACATTAAGTTTTAAACTGACAAATATGATAGGATTTATCAACTCCAAAAATATAGGAACGTTCCGTAGCACCGGAGAATACGTGTCCAAGACGACACGGAACAGTCAAATGGAAGTTAAGTTGATAGAGAGTATTGGATTCAAAAATAGCCGGGCTAGCGCCAGACCACCACCATAAGGGTCTAAACAGAAAACATAGTGAATTAATTACTAATAAATATATAACTGCAAATCCTATAGATTTAGAGTTACTAAGCTAAATGTCGGCCAAGCTAAATAGCTTGGTTTGAAGTTATGAAAGGTCCCATAGACACAATAAATAATAAATGGTAAGAGGATGGTCTGTGAATTACATTAGCAGATGGCTAAAAATCAGGTGTCGACACATAATTGTACTATCGCCGGTCCTTTCCCAGTGGGTACTGCCAGAGCATTCAATAGTACATTTATACCATTACCCACTCCCTGGGGTATGCATTAAATATAGTACACAATAACTTTAAATACTTGGACTAATGAGGTGGCAACAAGGGGCAAATGAAAATACTATATGTGTGGGCTATTATACAACACTAGCCGTGTTCCGCACTTTGCGCACCCAAAATAGTAACACAGAAAGAGGGGTACCAACAAGAATGCTGTGAGATACTGACCAAACTAGGCCCTGAAATAAAGGCGTTAGACAACCTTCTTGTAGCCATACAAAAATTCTAACAAGTGAGCATGACGTCCACGGCATCATGGAATATTGTGAAGTCATAAGGACTTAAAATGGAATAATGATCTTATGGAGGGGAGGAACCTTAAAGCAAGGTCCTTATTACATAAAGACCTCGAGTCTGAAGGACTTAGAAAACATTACAGCTGCTTCGATTAACAGAAACACAATTAGTCTCCTAGACTACTACAAGTCTGAAGGACTTAGAAAACATTTTAGCCGCTTCGACTATCTAAACTAAGTCAGAAGGACACAAAAACAGAAAATTAGTCACTATTAGGACTTAGAATAGATTTTAGCCGCTTCGGCTAACAGAAACAAAGTTAGTCTCCTTGACTACTACAACAAGTCTGAAGGACTTGGATATTTGTCGAATACTTGGTACGTCAGACGAGATTCCCTCGGCAGCGAGGTGGTGAGACCCACGATCCAAACATCAAGACCATAAGTTTTTTTTTCTTCAGGTGCTGGAGCAAAGGTTCCTCCCTCGAGGATATAATATGATGAATTACAGTCCTTTGAACCTAGAAGTCACCCGTTATATACTCTATATCCTGAATATACCATACATACCAAATATGGTCATGTAAAATATCCTTTATGGAAAATTGGGGGAGGGGTTTTGAACAGTGGAGAAAGAGCTGCCAAGAAAATCCGCTAGGGCAGCAGCGCTCGGGTTCACGGCATTGAACCGAAGACAGTCAAGCCTTTATTTAACTTGGAGTTCAAGGGTTTATACGTCTGTTTGAAACTGCCACGCCTTCGCTTCCGCCATGCTGGCAGTATACTGTATTGAACCATGGTGATTGTATCCGGGAACATCCACTTAATGTAAGTAGAACACAAATGATATTTTAGCAGAAAATATCAGTTTTACTTCTCTTCTTTGGATTCCGTTATTTAAATTTAGTATTTTGTGCAGATTGCACCTTGTAGATATCATATCACTTGGTTGACATTCTAAAGTATTAATTAAGATTGTAATTGATGGCAGACTGGATGAATGCATTGTAATAAAGATGCTGTGGAGTATTAATTAATATAATAACTATTTATGGCAGACTGGATAAACAGTAATATATATAGTATTTATATTTTTAGTCTATATTAATAAAATAGTGTTTAATTGGTTAAAAAATATTCTAGTTCGATTATCGATGTACCCAGAGAAAGATGGGGAATTTTACTTTTATAAGAGTAGTGATTTCTAGTTCGATTATGGATGTACCCAGAGAAAAAAAGGATATTTTGTATCGATAAGATTAATGTTTACATTCTAAGGAAAATTTATTTTGGAATTCACCTATATTTATTCTAAGAATCCCGTTTCGTAACTCTATGACTACATCATCATCCCTCTTATTACTTATCTGTACTATCAAAGATAGACATCTGACAGGATGTTCGATACATCATGTTCAGGAGGGGTAAGGAGTGTAATGAGACACGACTGGAGACGAGCCGAGATGTTACGATACCCCTGATTGGTTTGTCTAATGACCCGCGCTCTCACTTAAAAGATATTGCAAGCCAAGCCAAGAGATATCCCCTGAGCGATGTTTGACGACTCCGTCCCTTCATACCAGATCGAGGGGAGGTTTGAGAATAACAGGATTCAGGAGTGAACTAGATACGAGGGGGAGGGGGTTCAAGACGATTTTAATGGAAGTGACACATCAATCATTAAAAACGTGTCAATCGCGTTTTGACTAACAAATGCCGTTACGATACGGTGTTAATCTTACGTGAGATGTAACAAGGGAAATATATATTTTATAAATTCTTGACTTGAAATAAGTAAACTATTCCACCTATACCATAACTGCTGAACGCAATACTTTTTTTAAAATATTAAACACCTCTAGAAGCTCTCGGCAGTGCTTTATGTGGTAACACAACATCCTAATTTGTATTTGTACCCTAATTTTGATGTTTGAACCATAAATAAAGCATATATATTTTAGAATCAAATAACCGAAGTTATTATTTATGCTTTTTAGTGAGGAATTCTCCATCTAAATATCATATTCTGAAAAGTGAATAATGACACCTTGACATGAGAATCGAGCCCGAGAACTTTGGATTAGTAACCCAATGCTCTAACCCACCGAGCTATCCAGGAATCGTCCCGTGCCTAAGGTCATTCTTCACTCATATCTTAAGGCAGAGTCTAGGTAACTCAGTGATAGAGTATTAGTGTTCGATTTAAAGCTCTACGGATTTTATTCTCATGTCCACAAGTAAATCTTAAAACACATGAGCATTTTGAATAATTGTTTTTAATACTAGTTACATTTATGACATCATTATCTGATTTTATATATTGTGGTGTACCATTCGTTAATAAACATGTAACTTATAATATATTTTAAAATGTTTTAAATTAATTTCATAAACTCAAATTTGGTGAATTATATATATCCACAACTCCATCGCCCTAGCACCTCATAAAAAAACCCACCAAGTAAACTGGAGATATTAAATGTTTATAATTTACTTAATACTCTGTGGATAGATTAACTATATATTATGATAAAAGGTAGCTAAATGTTTTTACAATGTATTTGAGGTGTGGAGGGTAATAAATAAGTAAGGATTGAATTTGAAATTTTGAAGTTCTATCCTGTCCACGTGTATTTGAAATTATTTTTCTGTATTGTTTGTTTTTTACTCCATATTTTTAAGAATTTTTAATAAAATTAAACATCCACTTTAGGTGCAGCAGAGGGGAGCGCGAGTAATTTAACAGTTTTTTATAGCACTACATATTTTTTGACAAAATAAATCAAATATTTCTCCAGTAGAAACATAGAATTTAGTTTTATGCATATGCTAATCTCAACAGATCTTTAATATCGGTCAAGTGTGTCCTAGAATTTCGTCAAAACTTTTTCTCTTTATTTAAAAAGTTCTGACGAAATTCCAGGACACCCTTGACCGATATTCAAGGCGTGTTGATATAAGCACGTGCAGAAAACTAAATTCTATATTGCTACTGGAGAAATATTTAATTTATTTTGCCCAAAAAAGGTAAGTTCTATAAAAACTGTAAAAATACTTGCTCTCCCTTCGGCCGCAACTTAAAATTACAAATCATTATTAACGTGTTTTTTGATAGTTTATTCATTGAAAGCCTATACTGGCAGTAGAACCCATCAATAAACAGACACCCATTTTTTCTACAATTTGATTCTAATTTTTTCAAAATCCCATTTGATTTTATATGATGGAAGTGAGAAAATTTAAAATATAAATGATAATTTATGATATAATCCCGTTTCGAAATCTTACTAAATTTATTCCTAGTAATTACTGTATGTAATATCTTATTGTCAACTTCTTACCCACCTAAACCAATCAAAATATTTATGTGTAGTATGATAAGATTAATTTAAAAATTTAACAACGCCATTAAATTGTTTGTAGACCAACATAATATTATTTATTCAGTTTTTATAATTTTATTTTATTTTTCTGTTGAAATAAAATATTGATTTATTATATAATAGAGGGAATCAACCCTCACCGTAGATCTATAATATTTTATATGATTGACATAACAAATATTGTTAAGATTTTATTATATAAAAAAACAATATTTTATAAGGCAAAGAAAATTTTTTTCTCTAATATAGTGAAGCACAGGCGAAATCTTTTCCAAAAAAAATAATTTTATTTCTCTTTGTCGTCACAGTCGTCCATAGAGAAAATATGATACAAATATCAGACATCGATAAATATCGAAAATAGTGATAATTACGTTTCAAAGGGTGCTGTGGAATAATATGTTTCTTATTGTCAGATTTAGGAATTACTATAACATTCAATACTATATTAAATTGCCTGCAACCCATCTTCTGTATATGCACAAAAGGTCCATTGAAAAGTAATTTGTAAATACAAATAATTTGGTACCAATCTAGTAATTAGTGTTCTAAAATAAATGAGTACCAAACAAACAAATACTCATTATTTAGTAAACAAATTTAAAACAAATATGCAACGACTTTAATGGTTTGACCTAGTAAGCGATCCACCCTGATTGATTTTTATTTATGTTGTCATCACTGCCACCTAGCGTAGTGACTAAGAACTACTGGTTAACAGTCCAACGCCCGGCGTGCAGAGTGCGAGAGACTCCTCAAACACAAACATATTGGTGTGAATGAAACTAGGAATTTAAATAATTTTTAATAAATAAATTCAACGAGGCCTTAGCCAGGAGTTGTTTAGTATATTTAAATTATATCACTTACATTGAACCCTAGAAAAATATATTTGATATCCTAAGAACAAAATCGAATCAACGATGCTCGTATTTAAAAAAATATACAACTAGTGTTGACAAATATCATATCTAACTAAATTATGTCTATTGTCAATTGGCTATCCATTGTTAAGTACCACTTAAAAAGCGTTACGTAAACATCTTATTGAGATATCATAACAATATTAACATATCTTGATATCTATATGAACGTCCGGCTGCCGAGAATGTAATAATCCTAATCCAGCCAGTACTACGTAATTTAGTTAGTTAATTGGGACTATGAACTCACTGTAATTATTGTTGTTAGCACATAAAATATCATTTATAGGTAGTGCAGAAACGCTTTTACGTCTATTTCTTTCCGATCAACCGCTATTAAAAGGGCACGGCTACCAGAGCTGGGCCTTACCATAAAAGAGAGCAGGATGTAAACAAAATATTTAAAAATAATTATTATTATCTATAATAAATGTTTCAAACTAATATTATTTTGCGAGTTTTTTAAGGCCTAAAGAGTTAAGAAATGTAGTTAGCTCATTTATTAATTAATAAAGTTTCATATACATTTATATATGATTCTGGATCGCGAACCGATAACTAGATTTAATTTGAATAAATTCACCAACCAAAGAACAATGTACAAACCTATTACACTTGAGTAGGTTTTTAATTTAACTAGCACGTGTGAAAAATATATAATTTACATCATTTATGGGTGACCTGGTGGTCTAGGGGTAAGGTGTCAGACTTCTATGCTGGCGGCCGGGGTTCAATCCTCGGTCCCGGCACAGATTTGTCTGATTGCCAAACCCTTCCTTCACCTCTTACAAGACGTGTATTAATCCCAACTTGTGAATGTGTGGAATGCCAGGCCTCCACCTTGGTTCGGATTCCACGTTAAACTGTAGGTCCTGCATTTCATCTCACAATCACCCTTCCATTACACATTAGCGTAAGTGCGTATAATCCGAACGGGTAGTAAGACGTGGTGATAATAATAATACATCACTTATGTGTTTAGAATGTTGCTCTTTATTAGATAAACCCCCTCCAAAATGTTTTATTTTAATTGGATTCAATATTTTTACATTTTTTCGCTCTCTGCTGGTTCTTATGACCCCAGATCCCAATTCTACCTGTAAATTTGCTCTTTAACCAGAGTCTTGGTTTTCAAGATAGTTAAATAAGCCATTAATATTTTGGACAGCCCCAGTAATATTAATCTTTGCATGCATATTTATTGTAATATAATGGTTCCTTTGTGCATACAAATATTTTAATTCTTAATATTTAATATTACAAGATTGTAAAAGTCTGAAATTTAAATTGTAACAAAGGCCTAACTTGTAATAGGATTTTACTTTTGAGTTCATTTTTTATTATTTATCTGTAGTTGTAAATCAATTAATAATATTGAAATTTTATCTTTTTATATGTAAAGACACTTTGAACCAAAGATTACGATTAATTTTCAGATATATAGTGATAAACCCTTACTATTCATATAAATTAGACCATTGAATATTACCATATTCCCAAGAAGTTAATAATTCTTCAGAACTGTACATACAATTATGTATTCTACGAATTTTAAAATAATTAGGGTATTCAAGTTATTAGTTGATGTTTCTTAAACTTTAAATAATGGTAATGAAATATTTTATAAAGTTATACCTTATTCTAAACTTATATTCAAAAAAACATATTTTTTTGAAAAGTTATTAATTAAACTTCAAGTAGTAATAAAATATATAATTTACTGAGCTATACATTTAGAGTTTAAAATATACTACCATAAAGTTCTCGGCTTTGGCCGGGATGAATATTTTAAGGTAAGAAGATGTAGAAAGTACAAAAACGATTAAAAGGGTGAAGAGTAAATTTCATCAAAATAAAGTTTTTAAAAAGATAAAAAAGATAAGTTAAAAGGCTACAAAGTGCAAGGAAATACCTACTTCATGTTAAAGAAATAGTTTTCTAATTAAATATAAAATTAAAAAGATACATGTTTGAACCACCATGTAGAGAGTAGAATCCCCACATTTTACACCAAGCTTTAAGAGCACTGGAATCCATGATCACTTAACATCACTGTGAGATTACAATGTGAGGGGCTTAATCAGGATAGGATGAATGAATGGCCGACGAATGATACTAATATTGGGTCATCGTGACGAGAGTTGGAGTTCACCTTTTACCCAGTCACTTGTAAGCCTATGTTACATGCTAAATTTCAGTCAACGTACACAAATAATCTAGTTAGGTGTCACATGCCAACACTATTTTAACACGCACATGGCCAGTGCCTTAGGTCTCTTTATGATACTAACCCACACTTGGTCAACTGTTCATAGCCAATTGCGCCAACCACTGTCTTAAACATGTCTTAACCATGTATTTACCACTGTCGTACTCATGGTTCCTAAGGCAAGCCATCACTGAACTCACACATTTTCCTGACATGCTCTACAACTACTCACAAGTATCCGTCCACAACAACTGTCCACAACCAATTCTTAGAACCAACTATCTAGAGCACTGCTCTCGTATACGAACTAGTTTCAGGTAACTATAAGCCAGTTCTAACTTATCATTTTCAATTAATCATTTTCAGTAATTCATTTTTCATGAAAATAAAAATAAAAATGAAAAGAATTTGTTCACATGTTTCATTCATCATGATTATCATGATGTGAGTGACCAACTAGCGTTTCATTTATAGAAATTGTCTATACGAGTTAAAAAAAAATTGGTCAGTTTGTTCGTCGCGCCACTTAAAACAGCATTTTTGAGAACTCTTACAACACAATGTCTGTAAATATGCTCCACAAATTTCGTTTAAGGTGGTCTGGTTTGTCAACGCGAGTCGAAAGTTGAAAACAATTGAGGATTAAATTCAACAAAAAGTTGCAAGTGGTCGCAAGTGGTCACAGTGTAGCGTTTAGTTAAAATAAATCTAACATTCAAATAAAAATGAATTCATTAATTCTTGTACGTGTTCTCACTGTTCATTTTGTGTTCATTTTTCAATAAAGATCATTAAAAATGAATAAACGTAGAAATCTTTTTCTCTTTCAATGAAAGCTTTGAATATTTGTTCAGCCTAATAAAATGAGTGTGCTGAAGTTCATTTTGTATTCCTTTTCAATGATTTATTGAAAATAACACGTGAGAACTGACCTTATGGAATATTCCTCCGATGATGGCATAGAGCCCAAATTAACGAGCTTATATCCACAGCATAAGATCATGCGATAACAAAGACAGCGATTCCCACAGCCATATCGCTACAGTTAACTAAAGCTAACCAGATACGACCTACGTGCGGGTTTGGCCAGCAATGGCTCTTGTTTCAGACACATGACCCCTCACTTACAAGTAACTGGTGAAAGGGAGCTCCTAAAATTCATACAACTATGGTAAGAGCATCCCATAGAGCTATAACACTATTATTATTATTATTATTATTATTATTAGCAATCTCACATGGCATTGCCCGTGACCTATTGTGGTATATGAATTATATAAGCCCCCTCCCTAAGTTTCCTGTATCTCTGAAACGTAATTCTAAATCAGATAATAAATATTTTCTTCAACAATCTGTTAAAGATAGCCTTATTAAAAAGTTAATTAAAAATTTAAAAATCCAGCTTGGAGATATATGCGGATCCCCTTTCGTCTAACTATGTTATAAAAATTCAGATCTCTGCGTGTCATATATTTGGCTGGGCATCGCACACACACAAACACACGGACTAACGCTTTCTTTTATTACTATAGATGATTGCAAATGAGCTTGGGACCTACTTTCATTCCGTTTATAATTCAACCTTACCTATCTCACCCTACCCCCCTTATTGAAACTGGCGTGCCCATATATCCATGACACATTACACTCATGGATGTTTATAAAGGTGTAAAAAATTGGAGTTCTTCTAAATGTGCCGGGATGGATAGAATTTCAAGTTTTATTGTTAAAGGCTGTGCCAGAATTTTCAGCTCTTTGTTATCTTTAACATTATCCTGTCAAATTAAACTTTTCCTCTTACATGGAAACAATCTGTTGTCATACCTATTTATAAAAAAGGGGTCAAAACATATGTTTGTAATTATATTCCACTTTCTCTGATAAATATTTTATCCAAAGTATTCGAGAAAATCATATGTGATCATACATTCCACCAACTTAAAAATAAACTTTCAAATAATCAACATGGCTTTATAAAAAATTAATTTACTTTTACAAATTAACTAGAATTTATTGAACATATTGCCTTTTAAGACTCTGGCCAAGGTCAGGTTGATGCTATATATTATAACCAAAGTAAGGCATTTGACTTATTTAAGCATGGTATTATTCTTTTTAAGCTTAGTCATTTTGGGCTCTTTCACTTATATGTAAATTGGTTCAGCAGCTATTTGCATGAAATATCATTCACTATAAAAATTGGTTTACACACCTCCAAAACATATTTTGGCCCCCTGTGGTTAGGTAATCTTCTCTGTATTGTGCTTATTGATTGTATCTGTAGATTTTTGAAATCATCTAGCTATTTAGTCTTTGCTGATGTAAAATTATTTAAAATTATCAAATCAATTGCAGATTGTATAGATTTACAAAATTATATAAATGGTATTCTACAAAGGTCTCTTGAAAATTGAATATCTATTAATAAATCTGAGACCAAGTCTATATATTTTAATTGGAAAACTTATCCTTTCTTTTCTACCTATAATATGGGCCATGTTAACATAGTTCACACCCTTTATATTAATGACCTAGTGTTCTCCTGGATTAAAAATTTTTACTTCCACTGTCATGTTGACCATGTAATTTCCCGGTCATTGAAATTACTTCGACCTATTAAATTTATTATTTCATCAATTAAGAAAGTTGACGGTTTTTATATAATTTAGAATATACAAGTGTTGGTTGGAATTCCATTACCTTAACGGACTTTATCAGTTTGGAAAATGTTCAAAGAAAATGTTTCGCTGCGTGCTATGATAAATTCCTAACTTACCGGAAATATTATTATGATTAAGACAGAATTCGAAACCTCTTCGGGCTACAAACTCTCTTCTCCCATGGAATTTATTGTGATGCCCTTTTAGTTTTTAATACTTTCAATAGCAAAAGTTCGTGTAAATTTGTCCTTGATCATGTAGGTGTTCATATTCCTTCTCGGGCTTCTTGTAATTCAAAACTATTTTTTCTCAATAGTTCTTATAAGGGTTTCCCTATAGGCCAGTTCTAGATTTGTCGAATTTTGCGTCTATCATAAAATAAAATCTAAACTCAGAAAATTATTTAAGTAACACCCATATCAACAATTTATCCGTAGAGGTTCTGCCTATAATATATAAATTTACAATATTATGATTTGGTTTTTGCTTATTGGTGCTTTTTTTTAAGATATTTATGGGTAATACTCCTTAGTTTTTTGTTATTATTGCTATGATTTACTCTTATCATCATCATCATTATTATTATTTTCGTAGCTATTCATCATGATATATAATTATTTAGCTATTATTGTTTTTCTTATATTTTCGTATATATAAATATGGAACTTTTATTTTTAGAGAAACATTTACTTTTTCTTATAACCTGATATGCTAATGGACGGGGATATTGAATCGTTTCAAGTTTTAAGATGGTAACAAAGTAGTTTGCTGATTTTATCACTCGGTTCAGAAAATACACGTCAGATACATCAAATAAATTTATAAAATGAAACCTTAGGATGCTACGTGTCTCTTTAAGTGAGATCAGTTATAACTTATTGAACGACTTGACCCTTCCCCCAGATCCCAACATTTGAACGATTAGACATATCAAGCCAAAACTTGGGTTGCAGTTAAGTGATTGAGTGCCTACATGAAATGGGTTGGTAGCAATTTTGAAAATAGACCAATAATAGATTTTTTGAGTCAGTATGTTGCTAGTGCTTGACTTGATGAAGTGAATAATGTGTTCCAACCCTCCTTTTAGACAAGCGCCATTTAACTATTTTACTCTATACGCGGACATTCACGGCCAGCCAGAACACACAGAACTAACTATTTATTAATGTGTTTGAGTGCCAGGAAAACCTCACTGTTTCTTAAGTAACCTTCATATAGTCAATCTTAAATCAACAGGACAAGGAAAGAGTGTTTAAAGCAATTGTTGAGGGTAGATTTTATGTTGTTTTTTTTAGCGCCGCGTCTTACTACCCGCTTTGGTAATACGCCTAAGTACTAATAATTACTCTAATGGAGTAGGAATTGGAAAGGTTGAAGTTAGAGGAAGGGAATCCACATTTGCGTTGAGGGAGAGTGTAAAACCACTTAGGAAAAACTACCCGAGTTCACCCGAGCTATATTAGAAACTCGATCTCCACAGCCTTGTCAGTCGAGCTAAGCAGTAAACTAGCGCGTTAGCTAACTTCGCCACCAGGGTGGGTCTGAGAGTTGTTGATAATCTAAGTTTTGTAAAACAATATTGATTGAACTTAAAAAAGAAAGCCTGAGTTAATAATATGTTATAGACCAGTGTGATATCTACTCGAAACACTCACAAAATAAAATATTTAACATCTTATATTAAACAAAATTACAAAGTAAAATTAATATTTTAGGCAATACGGTAAATAATGTATATTATACTGTATCGGTATTCATGCGGACAAAAAAAAATCTTATGTGGTCCATTTTCAGTGATGGATGAAAGAGGGTTCTAGTCCTGGCTGGGAATATTGAGACATGTTTTCTTAAATTGTTCCCCAACTTTCCTCCAAAAAATGTGGTTACATCACCTTTAATTTGTATCTTTATAATCACTATCCCCCAGTAATTAGCAGTAAATATGGTTGAAATAGTTAAGATTATGTTACTTATAAATATTCTCCTATAGTTCACT
Organism: Timema shepardi; assembly: GCA_902151425.1. NCBI lineage: Eukaryota > Metazoa > Arthropoda > Insecta > Phasmatodea > Timematidae > Timema > Timema shepardi. The sequence continues at coordinate 76,167 of CABFVX010002312.1, read as the reverse complement.
CTGGATTTTATTATCCCCTTCACGGAAGAACGGAATTTCACCTTCCGGCTGATCCACAAAATCCATTATAGCTAGGCCTGTCAGTATTTCCAGGGACTCACAACAAAACACCTTATTAAACTAATGTTCAAAACTCCCTGGATATAAAAACAACGTAAGCCTAGTAGAAAAAAAATTACACTGCAATCGCTTATGTGGTTATAAATATCCTAGATAAATTATACACAACATCCATCCGAAAACTTAACAGGGATTCGAACCCCAAGACCTAGGTCTATCATACTACAATTTTCCCTGTTGATATACAACAAGATAGAATTAACTACGGAATCAGTTGTTGACAGATATCCGGCTGGTCCTTCACTGAGACTCACAACACAAAACACGATTAAATCATGCTAAAACTTGCTTGAATAAATATTCTACAAAAAAAAACTACATTTAAAGCGGTTAAGTGATTCCATAGATATGTATAAATAACCAGCTGGCACTTCACCAGGACTTAAACCAATACACCCAGTTATAATTACTAACCTAAAAAATGCCTGGATAAATACACTAACGAATAATAAAAACTACCCTACAGTAATTGTGTTGTTCCATAAATATATACAAACATTCGGCTGATCCTTCACGGGGACTCCCACCGAAACACCTGATTATTCACAAATAATGCTAAAGCTTGCCTAGATATTGATCCAGTACAAAAGTAACAACCACACCGATATTGGTTAAATGGTTCAGGAGATAAATAAATCCGACCGTATCTTTAAAAGAAAATCAAACCTTGACTGTATGTATGCGAAATCCTCTCCTAGGAAACATCATGATGAATAGAAATAAATGCACCGCAATAGGTTGTGAAATTCCAGGTATCCTTGGCTTTAGACAGATATTCTTAAATATAGTACAGAGCTACAATTTATTTTTACTTGAATATATTTATATTCCAAACCTTAAAAAAGCAGAGAGATTATGTAAAGGGGTTTTAAGTTCGTAAAGCAAAGCAATACTTATCCTTGATTTTCCATTATCATTTAAACCTCCTCACTCTGATATTGTATTATTACTTGCCTACGACATGGCCAGTTTTATTGTTTGGATTTCCAGAATTGATTTAGTAAAACACAGATTTGACAAAAAAAACACACCTAACATTATATTTTAAATTTATTATAAAATGATAATAATACCCACAAATTTTAATAAACCACAACTTTTCTTAATCAAAGTATTAATTACTAAAGCGTTTTACTAATAGTTATATTATAGCCGTTATGGTAACATTAAATAAAGTATGGAATAGAACTATGCTCCCACAAAGTCATGTACAGTCTTAATAACTTCGAAGAAACAAATAAATTAACTTTTATAACTAAAATATGTCCAAAGGATGAGATTTTATCAATATTTATTTTTTGTCCACCCGGAAATAATATATAATATTTTAATCTAGGATTGGGACCCTTAAATTACAGAAGTTTTTTTAAAAAAACTGTGCTTCTTACAAACAAATTAAAAATCTTTTAGAACTAGCCAGTTATTTAAGTTACATGTGTGGAATATAATAATTAATCATTAAAAAATTTATAATTGGCTATAAAAAGTAATGAAGATTCTGGAAAAGGGGAGACTTGCTTTATGTTACCATGTAAAACCAATCATTGTGGGCAACAGTGCCCAAATAACGTTTGACGTGGTTAAACATTTAATAGCTAAAAAAATACCAGCCCGTATGTTAATGAGGGCAAACATAATTAATTAACTTAGTACATACATTTTAGTTATTGATTTTATCATTATCAGAACACAAAAGTAAAATTAATTTATTTAATAAAACCATTCGGGCATCGCTAAAAGACATAGCCCCTCCCCCATCACTCCTTCCCAACAGTCAAGAAATAATTTAACGACTTAAGGCCTTCTCTAATTTAGGTGTTGGGCGTAGCTAGGCAAACTATCCTACAGTTATGTGTGGAGGAGTATCATACCTCGAAGGCTCATTGAATTATAAGTTGCTACCTTTCAATTTCGACCGAGTGTACGTGTATATATATATATATATATATATATTTGTAAGTAACTTTTATATATATATGTATATATATATATATATATTAAGTAACTTATATATATATATATATATTTGTACGTTACTTCTGTACTTTTCATTGCTGGCCTATTATAGGTCTTACGACTGTTAGCCAGCACAATAATATAGAAATTTAAATTATTAAATGTGATTTCTAACAACCTCAAATTGTTCTGATCATTAATATTAGAGCTAAGAGGGGACTTATTACAGGGACTATACTCACAAATATTTTTCTTGAATTAATCAGATGTTCTTTCTTATTATATGAAATTTAATAACTATAGTTGATATACTCTCTTAACTATTATTATTATATTTGCTATATAAGCAGGAGTTTTTAGATTATTCTCTATCTATTAGTTCAGCTACTCTGATTATATTCAATCTACTGTACAAGCTGAACTAGCTAAATTAACATAGCTCTACTGTATGAACATTTCAGCTTATATATTAGCTAGCTATTAAATTTATATAAATTTAATACACTAAAACTTATCTTTACTGGCCAAAGTTTTGTTACATTGATTCCAATACAAACTCTGAATCACCCACAGATATTTCCAAATTGACCAATAGTTTCCTACTGTCACACGGGAATGGCATTCACATTAGCCAACAAAAAGCGAAACAAAGGAACTGCTCAAGACATGAAAATTATAATATTGTTAGTACACACGGTGTACCCAAGCTTGAATGTTTCTAGCTGGATATTAGTTTAAATTTTTACTTTTTTCTTTTCATAAAAATGCCTAAGAATTTCTCTTTGATTTTGTGTGTATCTCTATATGTATATTTGTATAAAACAATTTACTTACAATTCAAAAATGTCATACTAATTGAGAGGTGTTAACCATAATTGGCATGGACAAGATAGTCCACCACATATGTTATTTGAATTACATATTTCTTATATCTTCGTGATCCAATGTTTGAGTGTTGAAAATGTCCAAAGTTTTTGGTTTTGTATATATTTTGTTTAAAAAATTTAATGTAACTGTCGTGATTGGTGAGTTTTAAAGAAGGGGGCAAGGATAAATAAATGATGACTTTTAGTGAAGTATTTACTGTAAATTGGTATCCGTTGACTAATTACATATAACGACTCTCTTTGCTTGTTGGGGGATTCACCCCCAAACCCCTATTGAGTTTTCTTTTTAAGTGTATGTAAACAAATGTAATTCCAGAGCCATTTTTTGATAGGTCTTACAGTTTAGCCACAAGAGATCTTTAAAGAAAGGTCAACACATACTTTAAACTTGCTTCACCATTTTGAATTTTTTTCGGGGGTTAGAATTAAAATGTTTAATTTTTGGAATCCATCCGTATGTTACAGGCCAGAAGTTATAAGTTTGCCAAATTTCAAGTTTCTATCTCTTCTGGAATTGGGTAGACATTAATGTCAGTGATTGACTAGGCCATGTGGCTTTATATAAGTATAATTGAAATATATAGAAAATATTGATGAAAAAAAGAACTAAATGATTACTCCATTTTTATTTATTACGCCACACATTACCGCACGTAGCTTGGATATGAGCATATTAGACTTTTAAAATTAATAATAATTTAAAATGGCATATATATAATTATATTTATTTATTTTTGGATCACCATGATTTAATACCCGTTCGGTTAAACACACATGTAGAGCTAACGCTAATGTATTAATGATTAAGGAGTGTGAATTTAGAGGAAATGTAAAAATATTTTGGTGGAGGGCTAATGGAAAATAATTTGCCAATATTAAGCCCCAGTACACCCAAGACCATGATTCAAACCCTGATACTCCCATCAATGGCATTCTAGTTTATTTCTATAATGACGCCTTACTACCGTGCTACACAGCAGCTAGTGGCAATCAAAGAATTCTCTAGGTTCTCCTGAGTATATTATGAAACTTTTAGTTCTTTTCATAATCATAGTTTCATAACTAAAATAATAATGTAATTGATATCTAAGAGTGTAAATGAACATTCGTTTATGTTTGGTATGTATTTAGCTAATATCATTTCAGTTATTCAAATTCATATTCTAATTATAGCTAAACATTTTGTCTATATTTTGATAATTGGGGAGTTTGGTGGTAGTTTCGTTTAAACAAATGCTGTAAATGTCCATTTGAGAATAAATGTGTGTATTTCTGCCTTTTGATGGCCGTATCCGTCTCGAGCTATTTGATGATAGCTGTAGTGTAATTTCTCAAAACTGGCGATGGTTGTATAATACGCCAACCGACCTGTACAAGCAACAAGTGGGAAGTTAAACTTCACCAATTGTAATCAAAAAACCTTATTTCAAGAACTATTTCGTATGAGTAACACAATATAGGGATACCTATACCTTGTTTACGTTCAGCCACACTAACCGAGCTCTAATTAAATTACAACCACGAGTCAATGTGTTCAAAACAAAGTTTATATATTATACAGGTTGTTTTGTATTTGGCACATCAGGTCACGGTTCATAAAAGCCAGAGGAAAAACCAGTTTAATCTCGTATACGAAACCACCCTTTATTTCAAAAAATGTTGACGCTAATAAAAAAATTACAGTGGAAATATAGGAACATTTTTTATATAATACGTGATTCACCGATAGAATAGAAAATTAGATTTAAAAATATCCCCTCCGAATTCTCATTAAAGCTAGTTAGGTTGCAAAGGTTTGTCGTTCCAAGAAATTCTGTCATGGCTCTAAGAAGTTTGGGAACTCCTGGGCTACAGGAACACAATACATAATATAGATATTTAAAAGGAGAAGATGGGTATTGAATTAAGTTTCATAAAAGACAGAGGAAAAATCAGCTTAATCTCGTATACGAAGCAACCCTTTATTTCAAAAAATGTTGACGCTAATAAAAAAAAACTACAATGGAAATATAGGAACATTTTTTATATAATACGTGATTCAACGACAGAATAGGTAAGCAAGGTATTAACACAAAGAGTCTCACAATTTCATAACAACAAATGTTCCATCTCAAGCCAAGGAAAGGAAGGTTGCACAACAGCCAACTGAACCAGGCACAGCTAATCCTCAGTGACATGAGCCATATCCGAATAGGATCTAAAAATACATTCCTCGATGATGTCCACAGACACATGGTACACTAGTTTCTTCAGAAATTCCCACAAGAAAAGTCGAGGGGGATTGTGGTCCGTAGATCAAGGTGGCCAGGATTCGGATCCTCCCCTTTCCAATACGTTTCTGTGGACAGACATGTCCTATTCCCGTAGTCCCGGCAAAGATTTATCTGATTACCAAACCCTTCCTTCACCTCTGACAAGAAATCTTGTGAATGTGAGGAATGCCAGGTCACCACCGTGGTTCGGATTCCACGTTAAACTAAAGGTCCTCCATTTCATCTCACAATCACCCTACCATAACACATTAGCGTAAGTGCGTATAACCCGAACGGGTAGTAAGACGTGGTGCTAATAATAATAATAATAATAATAATAATATTCCCGTAGAGCCGCCATGTTGCAATGAGGTAGTGCCCGGTCATGTTGGTACCACATTTCCCGTCGGATCACGAGTGGAACATTTTCCTGCAACTTTTGGAGATTGTCTCAAAGAAACACTCCATACATGGGTCCAGAGACGTTTCCCGGAAATAGATATGGTCTCACTAACCTGGTGCTAAGTATACTGCACTATACGTGCATATTGTTCTGGTGTCTCACAGGTCACATTGGGACTATCATGGTGACAATAGCTACTATTGTTACAATTAAACGTGCTTTCATATGAAAAATAAGCCGTCTATATCCAAACAATGTGGCCTACAAAGTCAGGATTTTGTTTCAATTGCTTAATCATGTCTTGGGGTTTCTCCACGCTGCGGAGTTGATCTCCTTCCAATAAGGGCTGTACGAGAGTGTAGTGATAGGGATATATCCTACCGTCGTGCAATATAGTCAATACGAGGCTGTGGGTGACGCATACGCACCATACAATCATATGCATGCTAAAGTTGGGATTCCTTGCGACTATCTGGAGAGGTTTTTCTTTGACTCGTGGCGTACTTTAAAATTCTTGTCTACCGCGATCCACATTCAGCCCTAGCATTATTTTGCCCGTTTACTGTAAGCGTTGATCCACCTTTCTGATGACATTTGACGTGAGCTGACGACTAACAAGATACCTCACTTTCTCTTTGTAATCGAGCTCTGTCATTCGCATTATTACGACTCAAAGTATGCGGTATATGTTGGTGTATTTCTGTATGCTGTATTCCATACTGGTTCCGGCTACGTCACCACCAGTAGACTGTTGTGCGTGAGCGATATCTCCCCCTCCCCCACTTTTTGTGTGTTGCATACCATAACGCATATACAGATGTTGATTTGCAGTCTGTGGCACATGATGCATGGTGGGCTGCCGCAACATCCACCACGCTCCATCGTCTCCCAGATTTTAAATAATTTGTTACTTCCTGTACTTACGAATCTTGTTTTCCCTCTGGTTTTCATGAGCCGGGAGATGATTCCCCATGCCCTGTATATTATATATTCTAAACTAGAGATATTATTTTATGTGAGGATAATTTTAAAAAAGAGGTTCACCCTGCTTCATATTGGATGGAGGCTTGGAAAATCACAGTCATTAATGTCTGGTTGAACTCTCGCTTTATTCCCACCTCATTACTCTAGTCTAGGATATGAACCCTGACCTTCACGTTCAGGGCTAGCAATTTACATTCGACTATAATACCTTATATCACTCAACTCCAACATCTTATATAGAATGATGGATCTATACATAATATAGTTGTAGATTAGTCAGACGAAGCAAATCTAATAGCAATGGATAACAGCAATTTTTAACCAGGGAAGAAAAACCAACTATTACTAATTTGAGGTCCTTGATACTAGGATAGTTACGGCTTTTGGGTAAAAGGAGGTAATGCCATTTACTGAAATTTGGTCTCTTTCTTAATGCTTGTGAAATTCTTAGGATAATTTGGCAAAACTTATAGAGAATAGTTTAATAAAGCTTAATTTTTGTGTTTGTATCCTCAGGCTAGAACAACAATATGCAGGTAGGAGTCACTTATAAGTCCTATGGATGGCTTCTGAGAAGAAAAAGGTGCGCACTTTCCATGGGTTAACAGTTTATTGTCATGGTGAAGCCTGATTGGACTTAATCATGTACTTCTATTTGTATGATGCCAGGTGATGTCAATCTATATTTACTAATGTGACTTTATCAAACTTTTCCTGGAATATATCAATATGGCACGTTGATATGTGAATAAACGTGACTATTACTGCTACATTTTGGTTAACTATAGTTAGCAAAAAAATAGGCGTAAACTAGCTTTTTGACCCGCAAATCATATTAACTGTATTTTGGTAGTAAGTTGGATCAATAATAAAACTGAGCTCCCCATATATATGTTACAAAGCTTGCAACTCCAGCTTTCAACACTGGCAATGACTAAGCAAAATACATATTCCACAAATAAAGTCAGACATATTATTAATTTAAAAGTAGTATTTTAAAGGTGTATACAATTTAACCATGCCCTGTAAAAATCACAGATGAAATGTATTTATTGATTTACTATGATCCATGTATGTGAGGCCCAACTTAACCCTCCTCTCATGTTGTATATTTTAAAGCATACATCACATACTAACTGTTTAAAAATCTAGTTTTCACAATATTATATTGCAGCCAAAATTCCCCTGATGACTTTAACCCACTTTCAGTCCTATGAAAAATATATTGTTTTACATACACATAAATGAAATGTTTTGTAGCATAAATAGTATTTAGTTTGTACAAATAAAATACAAAGTTGAGATTATGATGTATATATGAGGTTTGGAGGCATTGTTTCAAATATAATGATTACTATTCAAAATATTTTTGTTGATATTTTATTTTAAAGAATTGTTTTATATAATTTTTAAACAATTCATATAGAACTTTACTTAGTTCAAGATCACTGAAAGTGTATTTTATGTTTGTAAACACGTTTTTTTAAGAATATGAAATTATTTATCAAATTAATTCAATGTCGGAGATGAGAAGCTAGCTAAATCACTTATATTGTTATTTGCAGACGTCTTAATATCAGTCTGTCTGGATCACCTGCATTATTAGGCATGACAAAAGTAAAAGTTTGAGGAATTATGCCTGCATTAATGTTGAAAAGAATGGGTAACCATTGAAGGAAGATTATTTCTGATGTACACTAGCAGTCTATACTTCTTCCTAGTCACAGGAAAGCAGACGACTTTGTTTGCAAGCCCAAAGATACATTCCATGCTTTTATAAAGTTCATATCTTATAATAATTTTAATTACTATTATTATTATTAGCTCCGCGTCTTACTACCCGTTCGGGTTATACGCACTTGCACTAATGTGTAATGGTAGGGTGATTGTGAGATGAAATGGAGGACCTATAGTTTAACGTGGAATCCGAACCACGGTGGAGGCCTGGTACCATAACACATTAGCGTAAGTGCGTATAACCCGAACGGGTAGTAAGACGTGGTGCTAATAATAATAATAATAATAATAATAATATTCCCGTAGAGCCGCCATGTTGCAATGAGGTAGTGCCCGGTCATGTTGGTACCACATTTCCCGTCGGATCACGAGTGGAACATTTTCCTGCAACTTTTGGAGATTGTCTCAAAGAAACACTCCATACATGGGTCCAGAGACGTTTCCCGGAAATAGATATGGTCTCACTAACCTGGTGCTAAGTATACTGCACTATACGTGCATATTGTTCTGGTGTCTCACAGGTCACATTGGGACTATCATGGTGACAATAGCTACTATTGTTACAATTAAACGTGCTTTCATATGAAAAATAAGCCGTCTATATCCAAACAATGTGGCCTACAAAGTCAGGATTTTGTTTCAATTGCTTAATCATGTCTTGGGGTTTCTCCACGCTGCGGAGTTGATCTCCTTCCAATAAGGGCTGTACGAGAGTGTAGTGATAGGGATATATCCTACCGTCGTGCAATATAGTCAATACGAGGCTGTGGGTGACGCATACGCACCATACAATCATATGCATGCTAAAGTTGGGATTCCTTGCGACTATCTGGAGAGGTTTTTCTTTGACTCGTGGCGTACTTTAAAATTCTTGTCTACCGCGATCCACATTCAGCCCTAGCATTATTTTGCCCGTTTACTGTAAGCGTTGATCCACCTTTCTGATGACATTTGACGTGAGCTGACGACTAACAAGATACCTCACTTTCTCTTTGTAATCGAGCTCTGTCATTCGCATTATTACGACTCAAAGTATGCGGTATATGTTGGTGTATTTCTGTATGCTGTATTCCATACTGGTTCCGGCTACGTCACCACCAGTAGACTGTTGTGCGTGAGCGATATCTCCCCCTCCCCCACTTTTTGTGTGTTGCATACCATAACGCATATACAGATGTTGATTTGCAGTCTGTGGCACATGATGCATGGTGGGCTGCCGCAACATCCACCACGCTCCATCGTCTCCCAGATTTTAAATAATTTGTTACTTCCTGTACTTACGAATCTTGTTTTCCCTCTGGTTTTCATGAGCCGGGAGATGATTCCCCATGCCCTGTATATTATATATTCTAAACTAGAGATATTATTTTATGTGAGGATAATTTTAAAAAAGAGGTTCACCCTGCTTCATATTGGATGGAGGCTTGGAAAATCACAGTCATTAATGTCTGGTTGAACTCTCGCTTTATTCCCACCTCATTACTCTAGTCTAGGATATGAACCCTGACCTTCACGTTCAGGGCTAGCAATTTACATTCGACTATAATACCTTATATCACTCAACTCCAACATCTTATATAGAATGATGGATCTATACATAATATAGTTGTAGATTAGTCAGACGAAGCAAATCTAATAGCAATGGATAACAGCAATTTTTAACCAGGGAAGAAAAACCAACTATTACTAATTTGAGGTCCTTGATACTAGGATAGTTACGGCTTTTGGGTAAAAGGAGGTAATGCCATTTACTGAAATTTGGTCTCTTTCTTAATGCTTGTGAAATTCTTAGGATAATTTGGCAAAACTTATAGAGAATAGTTTAATAAAGCTTAATTTTTGTGTTTGTATCCTCAGGCTAGAACAACAATATGCAGGTAGGAGTCACTTATAAGTCCTATGGATGGCTTCTGAGAAGAAAAAGGTGCGCACTTTCCATGGGTTAACAGTTTATTGTCATGGTGAAGCCTGATTGGACTTAATCATGTACTTCTATTTGTATGATGCCAGGTGATGTCAATCTATATTTACTAATGTGACTTTATCAAACTTTTCCTGGAATATATCAATATGGCACGTTGATATGTGAATAAACGTGACTATTACTGCTACATTTTGGTTAACTATAGTTAGCAAAAAAATAGGCGTAAACTAGCTTTTTGACCCGCAAATCATATTAACTGTATTTTGGTAGTAAGTTGGATCAATAATAAAACTGAGCTCCCCATATATATGTTACAAAGCTTGCAACTCCAGCTTTCAACACTGGCAATGACTAAGCAAAATACATATTCCACAAATAAAGTCAGACATATTATTAATTTAAAAGTAGTATTTTAAAGGTGTATACAATTTAACCATGCCCTGTAAAAATCACAGATGAAATGTATTTATTGATTTACTATGATCCATGTATGTGAGGCCCAACTTAACCCTCCTCTCATGTTGTATATTTTAAAGCATACATCACATACTAACTGTTTAAAAATCTAGTTTTCACAATATTATATTGCAGCCAAAATTCCCCTGATGACTTTAACCCACTTTCAGTCCTATGAAAAATATATTGTTTTACATACACATAAATGAAATGTTTTGTAGCATAAATAGTATTTAGTTTGTACAAATAAAATACAAAGTTGAGATTATGATGTATATATGAGGTTTGGAGGCATTGTTTCAAATATAATGATTACTATTCAAAATATTTTTGTTGATATTTTATTTTAAAGAATTGTTTTATATAATTTTTAAACAATTCATATAGAACTTTACTTAGTTCAAGATCACTGAAAGTGTATTTTATGTTTGTAAACACGTTTTTTTAAGAATATGAAATTATTTATCAAATTAATTCAATGTCGGAGATGAGAAGCTAGCTAAATCACTTATATTGTTATTTGCAGACGTCTTAATATCAGTCTGTCTGGATCACCTGCATTATTAGGCATGACAAAAGTAAAAGTTTGAGGAATTATGCCTGCATTAATGTTGAAAAGAATGGGTAACCATTGAAGGAAGATTATTTCTGATGTACACTAGCAGTCTATACTTCTTCCTAGTCACAGGAAAGCAGACGACTTTGTTTGCAAGCCCAAAGATACATTCCATGCTTTTATAAAGTTCATATCTTATAATAATTTTAATTACTATTATTATTATTAGCTCCGCGTCTTACTACCCGTTCGGGTTATACGCACTTGCACTAATGTGTAATGGTAGGGTGATTGTGAGATGAAATGGAGGACCTATAGTTTAACGTGGAATCCGAACCACGGTGGAGGCCTGGCATTCCCCACATTCACAAGATACCTTGTCAGAGGTGAAGGAAGGGTTTGGTAATCAGATAAATTTGTGCCAGGACTGGGGATTGAGCCCCGGCCGCCAGCATAGAAGTCTGACAACTTACCCCTAGACCACCAGGCCACCCCTCAATTTTAATTACTAACATAAATCTAATAAAATAATTCGATATTATAACTCTATGAATATGTCACAAAATTATTAAAAATATAATTATTGTGGCCTTATAAACTAGCCGGTTATTCATCACTGGTTAAATTTCAACAAACAATTATTATGTTAACTCTCGAGTATTTGTTTATTTATTGAAGTAGATAAAATAAAGTACTTATTTGTAATTTTAATTAAATATATAGGTAAAACATGCATTTTAGTGAATCTTAAGAAATGATCATCTGCTAAACCAGTTTCAGCGCAATTGTTTTAAAACTAAACATTTAAAATCCACCGAATTAATTAATAAGTCTGTAGCTTACTAAATTAATTTTCTAAGAGACTTTGAGTGGAAAACACAACACTAAATTAAACATGTTATCTCTAGTTATGCATGAAATGTGTTTGAAAGGAAATAAGTTTTTTTTAATATATAGATTACATATTATGTATACATATATACAAGTTTTAAAATGTTTGTCACAGTTTTCTCCACCCTTCCTCCCCTTTTTATCAACCCAGGTTTTCTATCCTTTCTACTCATGTTTTTTTTAGAAGATTTAATAAAATGATGCATTAGCGGGAATTGGTGAAAATAGAACAATAAATTTAAAAAAAAAATATTTAAAATTACTATCAATGACAGTAATATATTGTAGTCTTGATCTTATATTTTCTATTAGGATCGTATGCCAAAATTAATAAGGCTAACGGAATAGGAATGAGATAATTAGAATTTTAAAATAAACGTTTCAGTAAACTTATACACGAGGAATATTGGGAAACCATTTAGTAAAAACACGTCCAGCACACATTGACGTAGCCAGGATTCGTTTGTGGGGTGGAGGGTTAGTTTCACTGACCAACTAAGTGGGGTCAATTGTTTTTTCCCGTGTGAAAATTCGAAAACTAAATTACTGAAAAATGCAAATGCATCAAAAGATGTACAATAATACCCAAAATAATTTTAAATTTATAAAAATGGTCATAATTCTGTAGTTATTATGACTATTACATTTTTATGAACACACATTTATCAATGCATACAGTTAGAATATACAAACATGAGAATTTGAATGTATTGTATTTTGGAAAATTGATTTATAAAATTATTCTATGAGTTAAAATCTGAAAAGTCAAATAAGCAATTTACACAAACTCTCATAGCTTACAAAATCACTTTAGTCTTATGTTAATTTTCCTTGGCTTCATAGAAAGTTCATTGAGAACTTCATACTCCCCATGTGGAAAGATCATATCTGGCCAGATATAACCAGAACTGGTGCAAATCTGGCATTCCCAGATCTGGCCAATTCCAGTATTGGGCCAGATCTGTCATTTTTCCACATGGGTCTGTAACTGACATCTCTGGATGTATGTACATGAAGCCCATTAAGTCAGTCTTCATTTGTAGAGTTCCTCATGTATGATTTTAACAGATTTAGGAACGAGAAATAGGAAGGTGGGTAACGAGGTCTGAAAGGGGGGGGGGTTCAACCCTGACCCTACCCCCACCCCCTGGCTGCGCCAGTGAGTACATTCGTGAATAAAGACCCGATCTTAACCGTGATTCCAGTCAAATATGAGCGTGGTCCGTTAGATCATGCGACCACCCATTTTGGTATTAATATAATAAACATATACAATATTTTATATCATGTTAACTTTACATAAATCAAAGAGCTATAATCATTCATTAAACACTGCTGTTTTTTTCTGTTTGAAATAAGAGTGATCGACACAGAAAGTTTTTTATAATTATCTAGAAAGAACAATATAATAATTACTATATTATCTTGGCTTATTCAATTATCTGAAACATTAAAATGTACGAGAGCGATCTAATATTTCCTTTGGCTGGAGTTCACATCAATTTAATATGATCATTAGAAATGGTGCAGGGCCTAGTTTGTATTATTATTTGTTTAAAATAACGCATACTCTAAGAGAAATAAAGCTAAGGGCATAAAATTAATGTTAAGATCAAATAACTTTATTAGTTGTTTTTTTGTTTCAAGTGATTTAAAAACTATTTATTCTGTTAAATATAGTTGCTTACCTTATTAACATAAAAAGTAAATTTTATTTAGACACCCTTTGGGATAATCACCTTTTATTTATTTTCTTAGCGATTTGGACCATATAACTTCACAATCGAGAGTGGCAAACAAAATATTCCGAATCAACACAGGAAATACTTTCTGAAAGGGTAGTTCACCCACCTTTCCTCAAAAATTATTCCTATAGTTAAAATTTTTCAAAACTGTACCAGTCTATAAAGCATTTACTTACTGAACTAAAATATTCAACTTAGATTGAGTTTTTAAAGTTTAAAGTTTAATTTGAAACCTAAATTGACGGACTTGTTAATAAAGACTTTAATATAATATACTGTTTAATTGTTTACAATAATGCCCAAGTTTGAGTCCGGGTGACGTGTGCAAGACTGTTTTTTTAAACAGTTTCCTACTTTCTTTCGATAGATTTAAAATAACTTTATAAAACAGCTAAATTATATATTCACTATTAATGTAAATGTGTGGGTGGGTTTGACACGTAATAAAATATTGTATGGTGCACATTAATTCTGCTTAGAATATAACTGAAATAAAAATATTGTAGGCAACTTCTATTTTTAAAAATAAAATATTAGTCGGCCTAGTTCAACATTTTTTCAAATTAATGTGTGTTCGGATAGTCAATGTTTATTATTTTACTTTAAAAAATGAATTATTTGTTTGGAATAAACTGGAAACTTTACGATGTTGCTAAAACAAAAACTCTATTGTCTGCCCTAAATATTTCAAACATTTCCTTACAAGTCTATTATTTAGTAAATGATCCTTCCCCAGTATGTGAAGAGTACAATGATCACACTATCTCAAATACACATAATATGTCAAGAATTTTATATTTTAAAATATATATAAGGAGCCAATCATAATTTATAATTCAATAAATATGAAATCAATACGAAAAATTTACATTTTAAATGTTTGTGCTTCTGAATGTATAAATGTAAAATTACGTGGTCCTCCTTTTGTAAATATCCTTAAAATCCTTAAAAAATTTGTAATCATTTACGCTTAAATGTTTTCAAAGCAAATAAGCAGTTGAGATTCATTTTTTTTTTAAAGGTTTAGAAATGCTTATTTTAAAGAAACGTTAATGGTATAATAATTTAATATTTTACTGAGTGTAAATACGTTATCAAATCCCTTAGCTTAGAAGCACTGTTAAGGATTATACTAATTGTCTCAAACCATGTGAAGGCTTTAACTTCAGACTATACATCTTGGGGATAATGTGGCGCAATCTACTAAATAAAATAAACACGAGTTTAAAGAGAGAGCTCTTTGACCGGCGGGAAATCTAAAACGTTGCGAACTAATCCTAGCTTTTAAGCTGAGGTTGTAGACAAGGTAATAGATGTTGAAATGTTGAAAAAGATGGGTTATTGAGGCAGCAGGGTATCCGTGAAACAAAGAGGACCGTTTTGGAACAATAAACAGCATGCTATCGTGAGAAATCGATATTGACCCTCCTGCTAGAACAGGCTGAATTTCGCCGAATGTGGGAAGCCATTTGGTCGCCAATAACAATACAGGATTAAATACGATTCGGGTAAACAGAACTGATACCAAATTGAATATCCAATAATTTCCACCATCAAATGGAGTAGCATGTGTGAAACAACTAATAATATTGAGTGGTTTTAATGTTAATTAAACGTATTTACGTATATTTAAAAAAACACAGTGAAACCTGCTTCAGTGGCTGAATGGTCTACGGCATCATTCTCTGGAACTGTCTGTAAGAGGGCGATTAGGGTCGAATGTACTGAGGTTGGTTATTCTTAAAAGGTTTTTAACGCCCTCTCCAAATAAATGTGGGTAAAATTCCTATGAATTCAAACTTCCACATCCCTAAAAATTGGCGTAATTAATATATAAGCGTATAGCAAGAATGAATAGTATCAAGTGGAGCTATAAAGAATGAACTAATAGTTATATATCCTAATAGGGAGTCTGGAGATTTAATTCAGAGGAAATATAGCGGTATATGAATAGAGGTAAGGTGGGAAAAATTTAGTTAAAAAATAATATATCCAAACGTTGCCTGGATTCCAAATAATACCTTCCAGTAACCATATTAACAGACTATACGTGTCTCAAGCCTTTTTCGATGTCTCCATCATTGTGAGCTTTAAAGCTCTGTATAGTTTAAGCTAAATACAATCAAACTATGTGCCATATTGTAATTTATTAAGTAAATACCATAAAAGCTTGTGACTAATTTTTAGTATTAAAATTTAAATTTTCAAAACCACTATAAAAGTTGTTAATTTAATTAGTTTTCAAATTGATTCATAGTTAGGTGCTATTTTTAAATATTTGCCTGAATATTTTATCTAATTTTTTGTAGTTTTTGAAAAAAGTAGACTACAAGAAATGGGATTGGCTTTAACTAAAACTACATTTACAAAGTTCAACTTGATCTCAGGTCATCAGTTGACTGGTAATATATAATATTGTGATTTTATTTAAATATACTTTCTAAAGATATGTTAATCAGATAATGTACCACAAAATTTGTTTTTATTTGATTTTATATTAATTTATTAATAGTACTTAAAATTTTCTTTAATAGGGCTACAAATATAACGTTCTAGGTACTAAAACAATGTTGACACATAAACCGGTAATAAAAGACCTTAACATAGCTAGAATTTCAAATATTTTTTGAATGCACAGTTTGCCATTGCAGATTATAAGTAGCATTTGCTTGTTTGTATTTTTGGTATGGATATAATATTTAATAGTTTGGTACCCCGTCGTACTACCCGATCGGGTTAAACGTCTATTTAGTATTAATTACACTTAATGTCTTAGGAATTGTAAGAGTTGAATTTAGAGAAAGTGTACCGACCTTTGCGTGGAAATAGTGTGAAAATTATTTTGGTAAAACTACCCTCAGTAAATCCGACAGAGCTAGAACCCTGGCCTCCTCATCTTCAGAAGTTTAGTATATAGATAGAGTAGCACCTTAGCCCATTTGTACACCGAATTGTTTTGTTAATGTATATACTTATAGCTTATTAGTTTTGGTCTATGGATAACTATTCATAGAGGCTACAAAACATAATAATACTTATGTAATTAATATGTTTAAACATATAATTTAATTTGAATTATATCTGTATATCTATGTCAATATCAAATACAAAACGCTAGTGTAGTTATTATATACTTAAATATGAACAAATATATTTTCTTGTTTAAAAAAATAAGCCCTCCATGTACAGTAAAGTAAATATGTATTTAATCATTTCCTATATAGTTTTACACTATGTTTTATAGCTTGTGAACTTTACTAGTCACAGGATTTTTTTTATAAGTTGTTAATTATAGTGCATAAGTGAGATTAATGTTTTTCTTAAAACTTTTCAACTATATTCTCTTTTATTTTATCTGTTTAGATAAAATATGAGATCATACTTTTAAATTAAAGTACTCAAGTATTTATAAATAGAAGAGTGCTTATTAACTATACATTGCTCAAACGTACCTTAAAATAAACGTATGCCGGATTTATTGTTGATTTTGGAACATTTCAAATCCTATAATCATTTCATTTTTTATTTAATTTTCTCAATATTTGACAATTATTATCATTATATTTATTATAGAAATCTTCCTTAATGATATGAGCCACTAAACTAAAAATTATGATGGTTAGCTAAATCAACCTATACAATAAGTTCACAGTTAAATATTTTGATCAATAAATATTTTTAATAACTAACCAAGATATTTGAACATCCATCCCCCCCCCCCCCCCCCAATTTAGAGCTCATCCAACTTTGTTTGCCAGTGATGGAAAGGTTATGGTTCGACTAAACTGATATTTTTCCTAAATAATTTCCCACGCTCCCGACACGCAAATGCAGGTACGTTTCCTTTCAATGTGTTCATCCTAACCTGGATCCAATGTGTGTGGTTAAATTCAAATATCTGAAGTAGGTAGTAGATTGTGTAGCGTGTCAATCAAATTGATTGATCACCTACAAGGAAAAAACTAACTATTTATCAATATTCGTGTAATTGGGTGCCACGTTGGGGCTATATGGAGATATTAAAAGATAAACTACCTCAAAGTTGTACTCTAATACAAAAAACGGCGTATTGGCCTACGTTCAAAACACGTGGATTAGTCAAAAAATTAATTTACATTTTTATAATTGCGGTTCTAGATATCACAAAAGAAGACTAATGTTATTAAAGTTATGAACAAGATTTATGAATATGTGCCCTAGTTATAAAAAGGGGTCTGATACAAAACTTACAGCTAACCATGTGGCCGTTAATATAATTTAAAAAATATACTTCTATATCATTTCTTTTCGTAAAACAAACAGTGAAAATCAAATAACTAAATTAATACTGATGCATTATGATACAGGATATATGTGTATAAAACTCACCCAAGGGCAGATGCCTGCAGATATCGTTTACTCATTTCACAAAAACAGAATTTTCTATTATGGCGGCTCCACGTGGCGTGGCTTGGCCGGTCAGTAGAAAAGAAGGGGTCGAAATGGAAGAGACGCAGCGATCTCAACGCGCAACTCACTCCGCGCCTCTGGTGGTCGACAGAAGAAGCTCGTCAGTTTCTTAACTCTCTTTCTCTTTCCCCTCTCATTCATTCTCCCTTATTCTACCTCTGCTTCGTAATTCATTCTCCGTTATCCCCCTTTCATGTTCGTGTCTGATTGTCGCTATATAAGGGTAGCACCATGAGCTCATTTATGCACAACGCCTTCTCTCAGCCTAGGTACTAGGACGAAGCTCTGCCGGTGAGAAAAATACCAAGAAGGACCATGGGGTTCGTGGCGTCGGATTCACCGCCCTAGCATCGACGTTGCTGAATGAATCGTCGGGATCAACGAGCTGGACACCAGGACAACTCAACTAGGGTATCAGTATCCAGCCGGGGTCGTTTAGCCACAAGCATGTAGTAGGAAGATACTTTATTTTTTTGTTTAATATGTTGTAAATAGTTATTTGGAAGTCCTTTAATTTTGCAAGAGAAATGTTTCTCTTTATTAGATTTGTATCATCTTCAGAACTAGCTAACGCTAGAAGTATCGTGGTAATATTTCACCTGTCTGTCTGATTGACAAGTCAAATGTTAATGACTCTTAAAGTCAATTGCTGAGTGCATTATTATTTTTTGTTCTATTTTGTTAGACCAAGTAGCATATTCAAAACTAGCTAACTTCGTTATGCTAGAAGTACCTTGGCAATATTTCGCCTTTCTGTCTGATGGACATGTAAAATTTTAATGACTCATAAAGTCAAATGCTGAGTGCATTATTGTATTTTTGGACACGGTCCTAACGTCTATGCCTCTCACTTGGAAAATGTGAATTTTAGTGTGGTAAATGTACACTAACTCACAAGTTCCTATAAATCTTGAAAAGGTAAAATAGTTCATGACACCCTAAACGTCATGTGCATCAGTACTTTGTTATTGATGGTTATCGCCAGGAAGTCTGTTTCTTTTTTCTGCCTTACGCAGTGCAGTTGTAAATCATAGAGGTTTGACTAAGCAGTCAATGTTCATTATAGGTATTAGTTTGGGTGCGCAACCCGTGGAAAGTGACTGTTTGTCATAGTGGGGTCCGCGCAAATTATATTTTGTTTTACCCAGTAAATAAGTTCTTAAATTTGGTGATAGTTCAAAATTAGGTTGATGTACTATTGAATGCATGGTAGTACCGTATAGGGAACATGTCCTGCCTTAGTACTTTAATGACTTCTGGCCCTTAGCCATCATCCAGCAGGATTTACCAGTCAACTATCCAACTATTTTAGTAACACTAAACCTTGTCGAGTGAGACTGTGTAAATGTTATACTGTAAATTTGTTCTATATTTTGCTTTAACTAATTCTCATATTACTCTCCTTTTAGAAATTCTACTGCCTCTTGACTGGTCACTGTGTTGCCCAGGTCACTGCAAGTAATCAAGTAATCACTCAAGGATATTTGTCTTGAGAAGAGAATTAACATGCTATCATTTTCTGCCTAATTGTAAAACTTGTAAACTGTAACACTTCTAATGTCTACTAAATAAAACTATTGTGAAATTGAAATGTTAAGTTTTCTAATTTACATAGTAGTAGTAGTAGTAGGAAAATGGTACAATTGTGATGATAAAAATTATAAATATTTTAAATGCCCTTTCTAAGACCATTAGACTGAATGTGTAAGTCATAAACCCTGATATTTTTCTTGTTTATAATTATATAATACTATTGGATTGTTGCAGCGATGTCTGCAGATTATTGAACTAAGATATATTGTAAACTCTTTTTATTTTGAAACGATATAATAAAGCTTCACTTGACTTTATAACAATGATTTACTCCTCAAAGCTATCAACATTACATAGATATTTATCCTTCAGTGTCTAATTAGAATCAAAATTATATTTTCCTCTTTCACGACACGACGAGAACTTTGAAACGGACCCTCTCCAAGCACTATCTATTCGTTACACCAAACCAAGCAATAATTTATGATGTTATTATTTTTAAACAAAGAGAAATGTTTTATTTACTGATATTCCAGGGTTTTCATGGATATGTAAAGAAAGCATGAAAATTCATTTGTAAAATAATGTTTTCGTTGGAAACTACCATTCTTAGCGAAACCCTGAACCCCTAACCTTAAAAATGAGTGGTCGTTTTACAAAATCGGTTCGCTCATTTTCATGCAATTTCGATTTTTGGAAAAGTTCTTATCGATCAATACATAAGAGCTGAGGCAAGTATTTAAAGACAAAGAAGATGAAGGATAAAAATCAATCATACAATATTTTTTAACCTTATATAATGTTTGTTTGATAAATATACATATAATTGCCTTAACTTTTCTATTTGTTGTACCACACCACTAAAGTGAAAGTTGAGATGGGATTATTTATAACCAGAGAAAAATACTGTATTTACATATATATATGTATATATACACATATATATACATATTTACATATATATATGTATATATACACATATATATATATATACATATAGATATACATATATATATTAGTGCGTGTTTGTGTGTGTATATATATACTCATGCAAGAAATTAATCAGTGTTTTCATAGTCATGTCAACATAGCATGGAGGGCTGAGAATTCTTTGTTAAAATCACACTTTCATTGGAAACTACCATTTTCCCCAACATTCTGGATTCTTAACAGTTAAAATGGGACGTCATTTGTCAAAATATTTTCAGCCATCTACTCGTAATTTCTATTAACGGAAACAGACTTATCAAATTATATATGATAAAGAAAGTGATAAAATGTGATAGTGAAAATGAGAGTGTAAACGTTTGAGTGTGTGACTGTGTAAATGTGTGGGTGAGTGTAAGTGTGAGTAAGTGAGTGTAAGAAAATGAAAATGAATTAAAATAGATCAATTGAATGTGAATGAGGGATAGTGATAGTATATGTATATGTATGAGAGAGATAAATACTGGTAGAAGAGAAAAAGGGTGTGTGTGTGTGTGTGTGTATTGAGAGAGATTGTGTGTTAGTGGAAAGAGAATATTTAAAGGAGAATGAGTGATAAATTTTGTGAGAGATAAAGGTAGAGAGGAAGAGATTAGTTTAGAGAAATAAAACTATAGTGAGTGAGAGAGTTAAAGATAATTTAAGAGATATGATGTTTGAGAGAAAGCTAGAGAAAAAAATTGAGAAAGTTAGTTTTAAAGAGAGATTTTGAAAGAGACAGTTCGAGAGAGTGAGTTTTAAAGAGAGATTTTAAGAGAAACCGTTCGAGAAAGTGAGTTTGAGATGCAAAGAGTTAGAGTGAGATAGAGACTATAATATTAAGGTAGAGAGTGATTTAGAGAGTGTTTGAAAAGAAGGATTTTGAGAGAGAGTTTGAGTGAGAGAGGGTTTGAGAGTGAAGGAGTTTGAGAGAGAAAGATAGTGTAGAAAGATAGAGCGAGCTTAATAGAAAGAGTATAATAAAAATAATGTTAGTGAAATTTTGTGACAGAGTGTGTATGTGAAGGTAAAGATTATGTGAGGGAGAATGAGAGATTATATGAGCGAAAGTGTTATAGAGGTGTGTGTGAGTGAGATAGAGGAAAGAGTATGATAGAAAGTGTGTGAGAGCGTGAGAGAGTCTGATAGAGAGAGCATGTGAAAATATAGATGTAGTGAAGAAAACATTACTTTTAAATATCATATCCTTAAAATTTAGTTGTAAAATGAAAACATAGCTTAACTTATGTATTTGTATTGTTTTGCTAAAATGAGCATCAAAACCCATTATTTAAATAAAATATATATCAAAACCCATTATTTGAAAAGAAATTTACACCAAAATTTATACTTAGATAGCTAAAGTGTCTATTTTTAACATTATTCAAAATTATTTGATCGTTTTTCAGCTTATGATACATACCAAGTAATATTTAAACATCATTTTAACATGCACGAAACAAAACATAGACAATATTCTCACTAACTTAACAAATCAACCTTTTAATTTCTGAATTATGCTGAATATTATTGATTTAAATGCGAATTAACGATAGCAACATTCAAATAACAAATAAATTATTCATCAGCTTAAACATCTCAATCTAGATGTGCTATGACCAGCATCCAAAGAGAAATATTCATCCAAAGAGAAAATCGTGATGTGTTCGAAACAACAAATGAAGATTGATTTATAATTTTTTAGCCAAAGAAATATATTTTATTTGGAGATTTACAACCATGCAGCAAATAAAGATTTCCATGGTGACTAAACAAAGAATTAAAAACTGAGAATTCACTATAAAAATCGGGTTTTCGTGTAAAACTACAATTTTTTCCGAATCCTGGACTCCTGACCGTTAAAATGAGTGATTGTTTTTTAAAATCCCCGTAATTCCTACTACCGGAAACGGGCTTATCAAAAATTATATATAATAATATTAATATCAATAATTTATATTGAGAATATAATAATTTTTATTACATATTATTAAGTAATAATTTGGAGACACGCTCGTAGACTACATTAAAAGGTTAATTATGTTCAGGATAGCCGTATGACAAAATTAATCAAAATATACTCTTTTTACATTTATTACTGTTTTCAGCCTGTGACATAGTCAGTTTTTATTCAAGCCATACATTTTCCACTTCCGGCTTGTCGTAGCTTCATATCCCGTATATTCCCACACATTATTTGATCGATATGAAAGGGTAAATTCATATTAGATTAATTATACATTTTGGCCATGCTGAGAATCGAACCCGGGACCATTATATCAGTAGGCAGACACGCTACTAGCTGAGCTAGGATGTCGGATGAATCCATAAATATTAAAATATTTTATACAAAAACGGGAGTGGAATTAGATTTCCCCATACCTAGTCAAATCATCCAATATTTAAGTAAGGAGAAATCTACGTTCTTATTCTAACCATGGTGACCTGGCGGTCTAGGGGTAAGGTGTCAGACTTCTATGCTGGCGGCCGGGGCTCGATCCTTGGTCCCGGCAAAGATTTATCTGATTACTAAACCCTTCCTTCACCTCTGACAAGACATCTTGTGAATGTGAGGAATGCCAGGCCTCCACCGTGGTTTGGATCCCACGTTAAACTGTAGGTCCTCCATTTCATCTCACAATCACCCTACCATTTCACATTAGCGTAAGTGCGTATAACCCGAACGGGTAGTAAGACGCGGTGCTAATAATAATAATAATATTCTAACCATAATTATATAAATGGGCATGATTTCGCTATAATTTGAGCTAATATTTTAGTTACAAACGTGGATCTTCTTTTCATTCAAAATCTGTTTAGAGAGCTTAATGCTTACAAATAATGTAATTTTAACCCTAAATATGAAGAAAATGTATTGGATTAGATTTAAAAGAAGATAACTGTTTAATTTATCTCAAAACCCAAAATTATGAAATATATTAGAATTAGATCTAATGAATAAAATATGGAACTGTAAAATACAGTAAACCCATTCTGTAAAACTGATTCGTTGAAATATGATACATGTATGATATGATAACATTTCTAAATTTATGAGATATGTGATTTAATTATATGCTAAATTTATTCATATTTTTATCACAACTATAATAACCGATACTTTGAATAAAATTTCTTGAAACAATATCCAATTTTGAACTTTTTCCACATAGTATGATTATTTGAATACGTTTAATACATGTCACGGACGCATTTATTGATGCTAGGGGCCAAATTCTTTGTCAATTCTACCTCGCCTATATAGTTAATCGGTGATGGGTTAGCTAGAGTTCAAATACTGTCTACTGAAGGTAGTTTAAAAAAAATTACCACTCCTTACAACGCAAATGGTGGCATATTTTATACCTTTCTTATACTTATCCCAGTAATATAGATATGTGAATATAATATATAGATAAGATGGGTAGGAGGTGATACAAAATAAATACTATTTATTATTTATCTTTATTTTTATTTTACTACATGATCTAAAACTTACTTCTAAGACCTGACTATCCCAATATTTTCAAAATATAATAGGGATTAGAAGATATAATTTAATTAAATATGCCTACATTTCTGTGTAGGGATGGTAAAAATACAATTTCTAACCTGAAAATCAATATTGCTTAATTTTGAATTCACATCTCAATTGTATCAATAACAAATATCTCTAATCATTGGTTTCATTTAAATTAAAGAATTAAATATCCTATATTAGGTCGAAACTAATTTCGATTCTTATTTCTAAGATAATTTAAATATGATTCTACATTCAGTCTAATTTTATTACTAACAGTAATCCTAACTTGCTCACTCTAATTTTCATTAAGATCATTCATAATATATTGTGAGAGAAAAAAATAACGTGGAGAATATTTACTACAGAAAAGGCCGCGGCACTCTTAATTGTAATTTGACATCTATTTTACCCACCACCAGCAAATCAAACGATACGAGACTAATGGCTTGGTTATTAAAAGTTTAGTCATATACCTAGATCTATTTTAACTTCACACTAATATATTTAGTTAAAAAGATATCATAAAGCGTTAAAAATTGAAATGATCAAATATTTGTCAAATCTAAATATATTATTGTTCTAAATATTATAATGATTGCTAGAAAGGCCACATGTATAAAACCCTTGTAATAAAAACATTTCTCAGCATCCACCAACGCGACAGACGAATTCCAACAATCCTATGGAAAACGAGATTGTTTTTATCATTACTTCCGTTCGTGGAAGAGATGATACCAGCAAAAATTGATTCGGACGCGATCGTCGAAGCTCGGAGGGTTGAAAGAGAGAGAACTAACACCCAGCGTTTTACTGCGCATGCGCGCGACGGCGGCAGCAGCAGCGTCAGCATCGGCGGGTGGCGTTCCATAGATCTGGAGGAGTAAGGGAGAAAGAGAGAAAACGAAAAATTACCCGAGAGAAAGACAAAAACGATTACGGCAACGACGACGACGTTGGTGTGTCAGCGGCACGGGGGTCGAGCGAACTCGAAAAAGGCGCCCTCCAGTTTCAGAAGAAGATTGTGTTTGTTTATTACCGGTCGGTGAGTGTGGCGAGTTACTGTGTGGGGGAGGGGGGGTTTGGCTTTTTCACCGCTTAAGATCAGAGACCTCTAAGCGGCGGGAGAAGCTCCAAGTGTGGAAAGGCGCCGTTTGCTAGCCTAGTGGGAGTTGTAAGGCGATGCCTGAAGACATCGTCCACCATCACCAACGCCACCACACCTATCTTCTAGTGCAGGGAGGAGCTCCATGTCCGTCCGTAGTCTGCACAGGAGGGTGTCGGCTTCAGGGTGAGTGATGTTCGTCCTTTGAATGTACAATCCCGTGCAGAATTATGTTTCTTCTGAGTCAGCCTCTTCGCAATGTCAGGCATTAGTTTAGGCAGTTGAATTGATCTATAATCGAGAGCAGTGGTTCTCTAAATATTTACCAGCGCATCCTAGAGGCTGCAAAATATGGATTCAAGCAATGGTCCCAAAGAATTTCACAGTCAAAAATGCTCTTATTGGTTAATTATATGTTTTTTATATTTAAATACATAATTATCAATGAAAGTAAATTTTGATAATAAATATGCTTTCTACTAAAGGTTTCACCCGGATATAAGAATATTTTAAAGTGAGGGTGCCGTGAAATATAGTCGAGGTTCAAATGAAGAACACTAATCTAGAGTGATAATGTTCAGTGATGTGTTTGTCCCATGAATTAATATGTTATTCGTACCAACCAGGAAGTATTCTGTTACAAACGTAAAGTTCATATTAAATTAAAGAGATGATATTTACTTTTATTTAAAACATATATATTTTCCTAACATCAGATTGGTAGACGCACTCTGGCTAGATAAACGAACTTTTAAAATGTATCACTCCTCCATTCACATTTATGAAATCACAACAGAAATAGTTGATCAAATAAGATGAATTATGTAAACTTGATCCCAGTAGTAATACTCCTCTTTCTGATTGTGATATTAAGCACGCACATAACATGTGAAAATTATATGTTGAACATGAATTTGCTCCATATTTTATCTATTAATATAATATATGCCATAAAATGGATTTGTAAACATTAAAAGTCCCAACAATAACACTTTATATAAATAACTTTAGTGGGAGATGAAAACCAATGTGACCTTTGTTTAATTTCAAAAGTAATTAAATTAGCAATCATAATGACGAGTATTTTGGCTAAACCTTCTTTGTGTTTCCAGATTTATAATTGTTCTAACATTAAAACGCATTTTCTATAAGCCTATTTTCTATTAGTAAAAACTATTCACTATCCTACTTCAACGTTAAAGAGCTGTAAAACAATGTAAACCACTTATTTCACTAGCGAATCTAATATGTATTGATTAAATTTTATAGTAATTATTGCATTAAATGCCATAGCTATCAACGTCTTCTTTTTATAGGTGGGAATGAGGAAGGATGTTTTAGATAAAGTGCACCCATACTAGCATATACAGGTGAAGGGAGTCAGGAAACACCCTATTGTAGCTGGCTAAGATTCAAACCCTGACCTTTTCATTACCTGTGATCCAGTCTATTTCAAAATTGTATTAAACATAATATAAACATTATATTAGAAATCTACTAACTATAATGGATATCCGGAACACATATAGTGTTCCAAAAAATCATCATTTTACTTTATTTTATTATATATTTAGTGATTACCTCTATTAACACAAATTATTCTAGCACATAACTAACAAACGAGTTTATTCAAGAACCACACAAATAATTTTAAATACCAAATACTGGGGTCCAAATTATAGAACTAGGGTAAACTAAAAATGGATGCGCTCGTATATGCTTGGAGTTAAACTAGCTCCTCTTTTTTCCTCAAAAAGCATCCTCATTTTGATCATTCAAATAAATTGGTATAATTAATATGCATACTTTAGAGGATTATCGTGAATGTAAAAACATATTTATCGGTCATTACAACTATTGTATTTATAATTATTCTTTCATTGTTCTGTAAATAAAAAAAAACTATATAATGGTGTTTCCAATTCATATAAATGAATATACACTTTTGTTCTTTTATTATGTTTATGGTAAAGTTTATTGAAATCTTTCACTCAAAATATATTTACTAATAAGCAAAAGTTTGTATATTTTATTTCCATAATATTATATAATGTCAAAATAATCTTGAATCAAGACTGGTTTAAATGTAGTTTTATCAATGATGAATACAAATATAATTATCATAAATAATTTGTTTAAATAACTATATCTAATCCGATATGTATGATTAGTTTAATTATTGACAATAATATATCCAGGAGTAGCTATTAAATATTTACCAATCTCTTAACACAATCAATAAATAATAATTCTACTAAACATACATAAAAGTGGTTATTTATAATTTGACGTATTTAAATCAATTACTTAGCATAATAATAATGTCAATAATATATTAATATTATCACTATAAACATATTTATAATAAATTGAGGCTCAACAAGTAACGAACACATGTTTAAAATAATATCTAACAATAAAGTGTGTTTTTTCACCACGTTTCACCACCAGTTCGGACTCAACGTATTTTAGTTAAATGTTAAATGAGGAGGAATTGGGAAGGCATTTCTTTAGTTTAAATATATTCGAATTTGGGTGTGGGACTAATAGGAGCTTCCAGAGAATAATATCTTCAGTGGGGCTTAAAGTCGGCTTGTATTTAAACACATACCTCACCATCAATGACTAAACAAACTATATAAGACCATTTCGACCGCATGGCCACTGATACGGATAGTGATAATGGTAAAATTGAGGTAATATATTGCACTGTGACTGGTCAATATTAAAAAAAAAAGTTTGTTTAAATTCACATTTTTGAAGGTAAAACTTATGAAAGACATCAAAATTCTTAAGGATACTACGTAATTTTATCTAATATCACGCCCCATTCAATAGCAACTATAACACTAGTTCCTTTGATAAAAACTGTATTTTGAATTGTACTTCAATTATAATTTTCAAAGGAAGAAACTTATTTGACAGCTTTAAAAAACTACTAGATATATTTTAACATATCTATGCGTCAGGTCATGTTACCTACAACTGGCACTTTTAATAGTTATTATCAATATATATAAATTAACATTTTATCAATGGTGGCCTGATAAAAATATTTACATTTTCTAAGGCTTTCTTTATGCCCAAATCCTTCTATTCCTTAGAATAAAAAAGAACCAAAACCCATTTTTACTAAACATGGGGCCACCTACGGTTGTTTTCAAACGAAACTCTTAATTCAGTTTTAGTTTTGCTAAGGTCTCTATATAATCTAGTACAGTTCAATAATCTCTCCTGCTCACTACCACTTAGGTTAAGTTATATACTGCCCTTATGCTTAAAATATTAAATTAAATCCAATTTAACAAAAAACAAGTCCAAGTTCTTAGAATAATTTAGTAAAACTCGTATGTAAGGTCAAAATATTGTATTCAAAAATAACTATTTTTTAACTTTTCTACAGAACTAGAAAACTTCTAGCCTTCACTCATGGTCGAGAGACAATAACCAACCAGCATTGAGGAATCAGTTCAAATTATGATATGTTATCAAACTAGTTTTCAAGAAAAGAGATATAAATATATATGAATTCAGTTTTGGTTCATTTTAATGCTGTTCGAGGAGTCAATATCTACATAGCTGCAAGTTAAATCAATAATGATTAAAATTAATTTTGTGTTTTGATGCTTTTGTACTAAATAAAATACACTCCATGAAAGCAATCATAATAACATTTCCCAATCACTCATTTCCACTGTCATGTAACTAAATATCCAGAAATGTTTTCTCCAAATGAAAAAATCATTTACCATTATTTATCAATAAACAATGCAATGGATTCAAAAGGGACATATGATCTTTATGAAGCGTGACAAACACAAATAAACGATTGAGTGTATGTAATGTGTGGTTGAAAATCCAATTAGCATCGATTCTTTAGTAAACTTTTTATTTGCAAATTAAATAACAACGAGAGTATTCAAACTGAACAAAAGGCCGTATATTGGACCTGTGATCTCATTTGTCCGGGGGAGGTAGGAAATGTACAGTTACTTGTTTTCAACCATTTTAAATGCTTACAAACCCCTCACGCCACTCCTGAGTCACCGTGGAAACTTTTTGGCATATTCATTTTGAGTCAGAAATATATTTTATAGGGATTTAACAGACACCAAATGTAAATATTTTATTAATGTATTCTGAAGGGGACTTTATCAACATTTTATAATGTAAGATTTGTCACTAAAGGCTATGATTATATTATATCAAGCAAAATGGATATGGTAAATAATTGTATAGTTGCACGTATAATATAATATATTATATTAATGTTTAATTATTTTAGTTATTGTTTTAATTATTGTTTACTATATAATAATTAAGTTATCTACTAGGACTTTATATTGCGCTAATATATAATAACATTTTATGATACCATACATTATAAACTATGAATACAATATTTTTTTAAAAATCGAAAAGTGCTTTAATGTTCCTGGGATGAACTTTTGCTTTTTTTTCTATTGTTTTCCAATATGTGAAATGAAACAATATTCTTAAAATATTTTTTAATGAATTTTAAAAGTCACTTTGCCTAAAGCAGCTCCTAGTGCAACAAATAATCTACCTTTTCCTTATCGGCATCAAAAAACTACGTACTAGGTTTATTGTTGGTTTTCTGATTTAATAAAATGAACTTATATAATAAAACTGCTAATGTTGGCCTAAAACACTTGTATTTATCTTCTTCTACAAACATCTTTGAACGTTGCTAAAAAGCAGAAATATCGTCAATATTTTAGGCTTACAAAACATTTTAATAATCAAAAAATACGAATTTAAGCACTGGCCAGTATTATATTAAAAATTCTAGAAGTGTTCTGTTAGTCTGTAATCTTTATTATATAATTTGTTTTTTACAACACATTCAGTTATCCCATTTTGTACGTAACAGAACAGTTATAAAAACACATCAAATATTTTTTAAGTGAAAATTTATAAAATAAATGGTACGGAACTCCGCACGGACTTTCTCACTCTATTGTTTGAAAATGGAGATGTATACTCAAAACTCGTAATATATGTGAAACTAAATAATATAAACTAGCAAACCCAAGCATAAATTACACTATACTAATGTAACACTTTTTTAGTCACGGTTTTAAATTTTATAATTTAGTTTTTTTAAAGAATCAATGTCCTCATTTGTATGTTTGAACCGATAAAAAAGATCAATGATGGGTCCACAATGGTCAACACTTTGTAATAAAATTTCAACCTTAGGTTAAAATTCTCGACATTTTATTAGGTGTTGCAGATCTTCATGCCATCGCATTGCTATTAAACATCTCATTTATAAATTTTGACTAATAAAAAATGTAAATAATGACTATTGATTGTAAAATGGATTTAGATCATTGTTGTAAAAACATTTATCCTGAAAGATTTAAGGAAACACAACGTAAATTTTGGAGACTTAATTATATTTAATGAATCCGTGGCATTGGAGAATTATCGCGTTAAAACTCAAGTATTATCTCTTTACAGCTAAAGCTTAAAAAACTGTATTAATATATTTGCTAATATCTCAGAAACTGTTGGATTTATAAAAATATGATTCATATAAAAGTTTTTTAGTTTTTAGTAGTACTACAATTTTGCAATGATAAGTTATTTAGTATCTCAAATAGTTGTCGAGATACGGAAGTTTCTGCTTCTGTAAAGTACCCTAAAAGTCATTTTCGTGGGGAAATGAAAATAGTTAGTTTATTCATATTATGAATCAACGCCTATATACGAATTTTAATCAAAGTCGTTAGAGTCGATTTTGATAAAATCGATATTTTCTCTTTTCGCCCTTTCTTAAACTACTCTTAATTTTAAGTTTAAACAGACACATATATATACGTCATTTCAAAGACAACTTCTTAGGGTCTGTGGGGTCTTGAGACATCGACATCCATCAACATTTCAAGTTAGATTTTCTTTTGCAGTCGTAATACTTTTACCTTTCCTGTTCGAAAAGTTAAATATATGTATTTACGTATAGCTTGAAAGTTATTGGTTTTATAAAAATATACTTCTTATAAAATAATTGTATTATAATGAGACCTACATATTTGCAACGATAAGTAATTTCATATCTCAAATAGTTTAGGAGATATTATAAAAAAAAAACGTATCTGACCGGAGCCCTTAAAGTCATTTTGCCGAAATATTGAGAGAAGCCATTTTGTTTGGAATATTTCTAAATGTTTATAAATGAAATTTAATCAAAATTTTTAGAGCATATTTTGAAAAAAACAACTTTTTCTCTTTTTTCCCTTCAGTAAACTACCCTTAATTTTATGGTTAGCTATCCAATTCCAAAAATCCCTTGGAGCAACATTTTACTTAAACTCAGTTTGTAAAGTGTGATAACATAATTTTATATCAATAGCAATGGTGAAAAATGTTTTGTACTGTAAAAATTTTAAAATTGTTTGATCAAAATTAATGTATAGGTTAGCAATATTATTGTCGGAGGATTTAATGACTAGTTGACTCAAAATTGATGCCCATATTTGGTGACTCTTGTTATAAAGTATTAACTGAATAAACCATGTGTTAATACATTATTATATTTACTATAAATGGAAATGTATTATTTATCTTATCATACTGTGTTAAATTAAGAGCACATATTTACATATAATACCGTAAATGCTATAACTTCATTTAACAAATATTTTGAACAAATTGTACCTTACATAATCTCATATTGTCATATATTTCTTGTCACCTAATTATCGAATAATATGACCAAATATTTAATAAGTAGGCCTGCTACATTGGTTTTCATCAATCAATAAAAAAACTTAAAAATCCTAAGTATTGGTCTAACTTTTTTATTGAGTCATCACATTATTTAAATATGTTATAGATATGTCAACCTAATTTTTCTTTTGTATTTAGCACCACGTCTTACTAACCATCCGGCTTCAGGTTAAGTAACAAGTTCGTTTAATGTGTCAAATCAGCTTTAAAATTTTTTTCTTATTATTATTAATTAATATGTGTTAATTAAAGTTTAAGATATATTTTAGTTTACAACTAAATTTATGATAACATCCAACTTTTCACTTCACCCAAAGCTTAGCTTTAAGGAGCTTCTCACACTGGTTTTAGACTAACCTGAATATATTAAAAATAGTTAAAGTTCATTCTACAGATTAGCTTATACTACAATGCATGTTTGACGATATTAAAGAATGTTTTTAGTATATTTGATATATAAAATATGTTTTGTGCGCTCTAATGTGTCAGAAAAGGGGTTTCTTGAATGCCTTCTGGTTGTTTAACTGTAAGTATATCTGTACTCTTCTAGAGTTAAGATATTTTGGGCCATTTTGATTAAATTTGAAACTTGTTATTTATAACTAGGCACATTTCTCTCAAATATCAGTTCATATGGAAAAAATAAGTAATAATAATAATATTTAGCAACACGTCTTATTACCCGTTCGGGTTATACGCTTCAAGTACTAATTACACTCTTGGATTGAGAATTGGGAAGGTTGAATTAGAGGAAGTGAGCCCGCATTTGCGTGAAGGGAGAGTGGAAAACAATTTAGGAAAAACCACCCCCAGCTCACCCGACCGAGATTCGAACCTCGATCTCCACGTCCTCGGCGGTCGAGCTCAACATGACTCACGCGTTAGCCAACTATGCCACCGAGGAGGGTAAAAAAAGTGATTTTTAAGAATTACTTGATGTAATTATAAAGATCAGATTTTTCAAAAGTTCTTGAAACTGTCTAAATAATATCAATCTTTTAAGTAAACATTCTAAAAAATTGTGGGAAAGGAACATATTTATAGTGTGTTTTGTAAATATTGTTGGCTACCATTGCTTCTTTAAAACTAAATCAACATAATAATATTCATATGGCAAAATGTAAAAACTAATACTAAATTAATACTAAAATACTCATGTTTGATTTCAACTACACAATATATTAAGTATCTTACAGAAAATGTGGTAGGTTTCATATTGTGGCGTGGCGTATATTTATCACAAGGTAGGTAACGTTTGTTTAGACTATGAATATAATGTGATATCATCAATCAGTAGAGCCTTCGTTGGTAAGGTATCAACGGAAACAAAATTTCTACACGAATCAAATTATTGTAAATAAATTATGTATGATTGGTGGAATGGGGAACCAAGCTATCGAAAACACACCATAGGTACAATTTATTATTATTATGATTATTATTAGCACCGCGTCTTACTACCCGTTCGGGTTATGCGCACTTACGCTCATGTGTAATGTTAGGGTGATTGTGAGATGGAATGGAGGACCTACAGTTTAACTTGGTATCCGAACCACACATTCACAAGTGGTGACTAATAAACGTCTTGTCAGAGGGGAAGGAAGGGTTTGGCGATCGGTTAAATTTGTGCCAGGATCGAGGAGGGTGAAATTTAAACGAGCTCTTACTATCTTGATAACAATACTCTAATGCTCTGGTCTCGTTTAGTTTGGTTTTAAAATTTATATAGGTGTAGTGATGTTTATTTTTCACCAAATTGTTTAGATTCCTCCCTCCTCATAATGGAGGGTATTAATCCTCCTCAAAATTCCCCATTCCTCATTTCTACTCCATTCGTGTGAATATTTGAAAAGACCGCATGAGTAGTAAGACTCGGAGCACAAAATGAAATATTTTAAAAGCTTCAATAAACAAGATACCGTAACTCGTAGACTCAGATATAATTCCATCTAGTTTTGTAAAAAAGATAAAAGTACATCAGCAGCTGTTGAAAGCTTTCCCGTGAGTCGCTACTGAATACAGGATTGAAGAGGGGCGCGAACATACCTCCTATTGATTAGGGAACGCCCCCTCGTACGACCCACTTTCCATCTCCTTCCTCCGTACCCCCTCTCACTAACCCTCTACTTCTGGACGCTCCGAACCACGGAAAGAGCCTGCAAGAGCAAGATGTTAAATAGGTCGCATGTCTAATGGCAGTCTCGCTCTCATTTAAACGCAAAAGATCGCCTCAGCTTTTATATAAAAAAAAGTTCTCCTTTCTCTGTAATGATGTCAATTAATTAAAGCAGAGGGATAGGATTTTATTCAATTAGAGTGCTGTTAGAAAATGGTTTAAAGATACTTCCACGTCACCCTAGGCCTCTCATCCTTTCTCAAAACTTCTTATTCTTGTTTGCTAAAGTCGTGAAGGCCTTTTAAGGAAACTCTAAGATGACTTTAACCTTTTTTTAGTGGAAAGAACTCAATTAGAGCTATAGCTTGGGAACACATATAATTATAGTACCATCTTCTCTCTGAAAGAGGGGGTTGCTATTACCAGATATCAGTTTACTCTACCAAATAAATTGAAATTTTTGTTCTCGACTAGTTTATTCCAAATATACCAATATGTATTTATTAATTTAGAATAAAAAGAATATTCAGTACCAAAGTGTTATCATAACGTAAATCATGTAACCAAAATTGTCTTTATAATTTAAAAAAATACACCACGTATTACTACTTTCCGGGTTACACGCCTAGGTACTTATTACACTAATGGGCTAGGGAAGAGGAAAGTTTAATTTTGAGGAAGTTTACCCACATATGTGTGAGAGAGATAGAGGGAAACATTAAGAGAAAAACAACCTGAGTAAATCCAACCAGGATCGAACAATGATCTACCCATCATCGGCAGTCTAATATATTGTCAAAGTAGCACATTAGACCACGAGGTCACCAAAGTGAGTTTTATAATAATTAAATATAATCAGGTAGTAAAATATTTAAAGCACGTATATTTATTTAATTAAAATATTCTGTTTTCTTACACTATATATTTCAACTCTTGCACATAATCATAATTTTATAAATATATGTATCATTAACGAGTATTATTAAGTTGACTATTTTATTTTTACTCTCTCTATATATATATATATATGTGTGTGTGTGTGTGTGTGTGTGTGTGTGTGTGTGTGTGTGTGTGTGTAATTATTCATATAATTGAATAAAAATAATATTTATATAATTCAATATTCACTAAAATGGTATCACTACATCTTATAAAACAGTTTTGGTCTGTATGTCTGTTGTCTAGGACTTATGGATCCACTTATCTGTTAGCAATAAAAAAAAATTAACATGAATATTTTAATGGGAATGTTTTAGGCTGTTGATTAAACAAATAAAATCAAAATACAAAGTGGTTGTTTTTAAAAGATTTTGTCTTAAAACGTGTGATTAATGATGAATTCTCCTATTGAATATAGAATTAATTTTTCTCTCTATAACTTGATTGCCAAATAGAAATAATAATTACAGATTACATTTTGATAGTGGATACAAATATAAAATATATATTATTTTAGTTGGTTGTTTCGAATTCACATATCTTTATAAAATATAGTTTATGTATTTATATGTTCACTTGTAATTAGGGAACAACTGAATAGATTTGAATAAAGTATTTTTATATTATTCGTATTTACTCTAGAAAGGTTACAAGCTATTTAAAATATATGTATATATGTATGTCTTCAAGTAGCTGAGCAGTGGCATCAAAGGCAATAAAAGTGTTTTAGATACAATGTGGAGTGGCAATAGCAAAGACTGCCACAATTGCATCTAATTTTATGATTTCCAAGAAAAATATGATCCGATGATCGATGGTAAGTTCAGAGCTTCTGAATTCAAATGAATGCATTCAATTCTAAGAAATAAAATGGTACATGGCCAATATGGACTTGATAATTGGTTGTCTTCACGCATGCAGCAAAAATTATCAAGATATTTCAATAAGCTACGTCGATGGGCATGATGGATATCCCAAATACCGTGGAAGGAATCCCGAAAATTAAGGGCGCTTGGACACAATTCATTATTGATTTTGAGTGGTAGAGATTGACAATCTTTGGATGGTCCAACAAAGCCCCGTCCTGTTGAGTGTTCGATTCCCAAATTGATGTGGAGCAGTGCAGTTTCATCAAATACATTCAGCATATATCTAAGAAAATCAATAAGGGCTGTGATCTTGTGACGTTTAGAATTATCTTTACAAATGAGGTGGTA
The DNA here is from genome assembly GCA_902151425.1 of Timema shepardi. Taxonomy (NCBI): domain Eukaryota; kingdom Metazoa; phylum Arthropoda; class Insecta; order Phasmatodea; family Timematidae; genus Timema; species Timema shepardi. The sequence continues at coordinate 39,655 of CABFVX010002312.1, read as the reverse complement.
CCATTTCAGTTTAAATTATTCAGGATATCATGTACAGTGTGTATATTTCACAACAAGTACTATCAATTACGTCACTAACAATCCATATGGCACACCATTAACAATATTCTTCAAATTGTGCGCTGAAGATTCATTTGATAGGACGCCCACTTAACTATAGTGAGGTTGCTTCTTATAATACGTGGAAGATTAGTAATTTCCAGTAATGAAATTATAGTGTTCCTATTGAGGAATCACCCGGAGTGATGAAGGCTGATTAATTAAGCCGGGTATGTTGACTGACCGTACACATGAATAGCACAGTGTGTTATTGTGTGTTATTATTTGAGAATGAGGCTCCATGTCGTCAAAGGTCCACCATCATTTGAAAACTTAGGTGCCGTGAATGACGTAACTGACACATCCTCCCAATTAATTTGCAAAACATTAGGGCTTTTAGAGGACGATTCGCCCTGGAGCAGTACTTCATCATCATCATCATCATCATTATTATTATTATTATTATTATTAGCACCACGTCTTACTACCCGTTGGGGTTATACGCACTTACGCTAATGTGTAATGGTAGGGTGATTGTGAGATGAAATGGAGGACCTACAGTTTAACGTGGAATCCGAACCACGGTGGAGGCCTGGCATTCCTCACATTCACAAGATGTCTTGTCAGAGGTGAAGGAATGGTTTGGTAATCAGATAAATCTGTGCCGGGACCGAGGATTGAACCCCAGCCGCCAGCACAGAAGTCTGACACCTTACCCCTAGACCACCAGGTCACTTACCAGTACTTTATCAAAAACCGGTTTGGGTGTTCTTCTTCCCCACTCAGATATCTACCCTCCATCATATTAATATTTTTTCACTTGACAGATCCTGTCTCACTTTGGCTTGCTCACAGGAAAAGCATGTCGGAAGATTGAATATAGAATCAGAACAGAAAGATAGGTACAAAATTATTTGGACTTTAATAATAATAATAATAATAATAATAATGCGGATACAAGCTACATTATTCGTAGCCCAGTGGAGGAAAGATTAACTAGTACTAATCTACCGCCACCCAGGGACGCCCAAATATACTTATCGTACATCCTTTCCATGGAGGCTCGTTCCATGTCCCGAAGAGATGAGGTGCTGAAGATAGTGAGTATAAGGATAAGGAACCAGTGGAAATACTTCAACCCAACTAATCAAAACCTGGTGACTTTTGGGGTAGTTCTTATTTTAAGAAAAAAATACCCAAGGTATAAGCTGGGGATCTAACCCGGGACTCCTGGCTCGTGCCAGGCGCACAAATCACCACACAATGAGGCCAAATATATCTTGGACAAGAGGTCTTCTTCTACCCGAGAATTTGTACGGACTTATATTTGATAGAGACTATTTGAAAAAAAAAAGACAAACGACCGGCTTTTTCCATGACAAACTTTGAATATAAACTAACCTCTATTATTGAACACAGAGCAGCTTATCGTACCTTTTAACTATTGAGCATTGATATTATATTTATATTACATATCTATGTTTTTTTCATATCATTCTAATACAAAATGTATAACTTAAATTCACTTAAAATTGAATTTGATTTTTTTCTTAATATTCTTAAACGTTTCTTACTAAGCAATTCAAATGGTTTTTTTTCTAAAATAACAAGTTATAGTTCAAATGTGCCCCAAAATAATCAGTCTGATGTTATTCTAATATAATTGAAATTCACAAATTTTAAGTGTGAATATTTCCTATACTGCTAATTTTATTAACATAGTTTTTATTGATAAATAAATCTGACAAAGACCATTTTCCAATTATTATAAACATGCATTAATCAGTGCAAAAATATTAAAATACTTTATCAACGGAGAGAAAAAGATGTAACCACCCAACCCTCACACTAAAGGTTTCTTATAATTCTTTTTCTGAATCCGAGGTGATATTTGGTTGACACTTAATATTTTCCTCATTAAATCAAGTAACAAGTAAAGTATGTGATAAAGGTGAAATAATAAAAGTCTGACCCGTTCATTGTCAAAAGTATTTGTTTTATAAAATATCACAAACTATTCTGATTTAATTTCACAGATAAGTTTTGTAATAAAATGATAACAACATCAATATCTACCAAATTTGTATAAATTTATAATTTCTTAATATTTTTTTGCGTATTGTACATGATCAATGAAACAGTTATCTGTACATATACGGCATATTATATATCTCCAACCTAGATAATTATGCTAGCTATTCTATTCTAATCCTAAATAAGGTGGGTGCCCGTGCTATGGCCATGTTCCTGATATGGCCATCCCCCTATTGTGAGTTAGCTAACCAAAAAATCTGCTATATGGCATCAGCATCCAGTGAGGGAGCCTCCTAGTGTGTCACGTGATCATTTCCCGTCCAGCCAGGTTGAGCAATATGTCGTCAGTTGCCTGTTTTGTGTTTTTCGTGGGACCTCTTCTTGTTTTTCTCTGGTAAGTCTCCTTAGTTTTATGCATGTGTTTCAAAAAATTTTTTTTATGAAAACCATCGTACTATATTCATTTTTAAATGCTCTTTCGATTGATGTGTTCTTTGATGGCGTATATTTTACGAGTTTTTCATAATCAAACAATTTTCGTGAAAGCTGACCTGCTCCTGATATGGCCACCCAGATGGCCATATCAGGTGCACCATGGCCATATCAAGTTGATTTAAAATTTATTTTTTCTGCTGACAAAATTACTCAATAAAAACCCTTGTTTTTTGTTTCAGATATAAAATAATGTCTGATAACGTTAAGAAGAGGGGATTATGGACTGAAGAAGACATGTCCAAGGCAGTGAGTGGTGTGAATAGTGGGAATTTCTACCATGAAGAGTGTGTTGGCCTCACTGCTGCTGACAAAGACATTTTTATTTGTCCCAATTGCGACCAGTAATTTGTTTAAATAATCTCATTTGTATCTTATATTCTTCTCTTGAATGATTTTACATTTTTGTTTTTGAAATAAAGCGTAAATGTCAATTGTTTAAACAACTTCATTTTTCATGGAAAATCCTATTTTTGATCCATTTTTGAATACTAAAAATAATTATTTAGTATCATGTTTATTCATTTTACATCAAAATTATTTAATTTTAGCAGAACTGCACTATGAAACTGAAAGAAAATCACGATTTGTAGAACATGAAACAAGGGGTGGCCATATCATGTACACATGTTCCTGATATGGCCACTAGGTTGGCTTTTGGAATTTCATTTTTTTGGACCAGTAAAACTATTTTTATGGAGAATGCAAATTTTTTTTATGAAAGTCCATTCGCCAGAGTACGATTAAACATAAAGTTGGTTATGATTTTTTTTATATGGCAGGGGGAAAAATTCTCAAACCTTAACATGGCCATAACAGGGACACCCACCTTATTATATTAAAATGAGAGGAATAGGATGAACAAGTCTATTTTTTGGAAATAAACTTTAAAACAATGTTTATTAAAATATACATAAAATATTGTATGTGTATTACTAAATGTATTCCATATTATTTATTACATTTTTAAAGTAAGAAATTCTTAACAACTTATTGCAGTAGAAAATAAGTTTCGGATATGAGAGACTTATTAAATACTCTGGGTTTGTGTGACTTTAGCTTCATACACGTCTTGCTTTAAAACTTCAACACATTTATCTAGCAATGTTTAAACTACAAAAATAGTCAAAATAATATTATATATTATTATAAGAAACAGTATTATCTTGTTATTTCAACTTAACAGGCTAGTCATTAAAGAGAGTTCAAATCACTGAGCTATTCATGATAAAAGCTTTCCAGAGATTCATTCAAGTTGTTCCGAAAACATCTGCTATTTCTACAAAATATTCTTGTTTGCCGCCCAAAAGCCAATTCAGCTATAAAAATAAACCAGTGCCCAACCAGAAGAGCGTTTGGTCCATTTTAGTGAGAAATATAGCATCGCTTTAAACAAGAGCTTCTAAACTGTCTCAAAGCTTAAATTAAAACGTTTCTCCCAACATGAGGTTGGTGAAATACATTCAGTAAATATACTCTCTCAATGCCTGTACAGTCGGATACTAAATGTCACCAGACTTGATGTACAAAGTTCTCTCCAAAAAGGGCCAGGATAGGAACACAGTTCATAATCTGATACTATGTTTCATTTTAATAGCTATTTGAATATATTTTAAACTAATTGATAAATTAGATTAAATGTTTTGACCTTATTGAAAAATTAAGCCAAAAAGAAGAGAAACATTTTAACTATAAGATTAAAATGTAATATATGTGTACAATAACTGACATCTAACAATAACACTAATATTTAATATACATTGTAGTTTATAGCCATATCTTAAATGAAAATCGTATTTTAGAGTGTATTGAAACAAATAAAGATTATATTGAAAATTAATGAGAGAAATAATACTTAAAAGTTTTTATTACATACTTTAAACTTATATGTTTTTAATACACTCAAATTTGACATATAATCAGTTTAATTTTTCTTTACAGTTATCAGTTAAAAATATACTAATAATAAATATGATTAAAAAAATTAAGATCAATTAAATTGACTATCTGTTAAGAAATTTAAGATTAGTTTAATGTTTGTTTAATTTTATCGTTAAATTTAATAATATATTGTTAAAATCTCCACTTAATACACCTTTATCTCCATCTGTAAGGGTGCTTAGGATGAGGAAGGCAATGAGTGCCCCCCTTGATAAAGAAAAGAACACATGGATAGAGGATGTGATAGTCTGTGTAGTGTCTGTATTGAGTGTAGAGGAGGAATATAATCTTGGTGAAGATTAGGGTGCTAGTGTTTCTAGGAAGTTTGAGTGTGTAAGTTTTCTGATTATTGAGTCCAGAAACCATTCTTCACTCACTATTTTTGATCAATAAAAAAATCATTTTACACTCACATTTTCCAACTGTTAAACTTTTGGAAACCAATTAGTATATGTTCAAAGAACACAGCTCAATATGTTGAGGACGTTACGAAAATGAATAAGTATGGCCTGCTAGCTTTTTTTTTTCCAGGCTATATTATTAAAAACCTTTACACTACATTTAGTGACGTATAATTATATAGGTGAACTAGTTTGAAAATAACAAGACCCACGTTAGTCGTTTTATGATCTAAGGCGACAATATCGCTATGAACTGGTTTGCCAGAGATGGGGATATCGAGGTTTAAATCCCATCGGGGTACAATGAGATTGGTTTTCCTAAATGTATTCCCACTTAAATATAGGTACACCTCCTATCAATTCAACTTTCCTAATCCCTAGCACATTAGTGTTGATAGTACATAGGCGTATAACCCGAATTGTTAGTAAAACGCGGTGTTAAATAATAAATGACTAAGTAAAATATCTTAGCCTATGGTTTTATATAATATTTTACGAATTAAGGATTTACATCAAATTTAGATTAATATTATTAATTACAATAAATTATTTCAAATATACACATAAAAAGGTTATACAGAAAGGTAATGTACATGTAACTTGGTGTTGTGCCATTTACCCTTACATAAATATTTTTTTGTTTCTGGTAAGGTAAGGTTGAGGTTCGACTCCCATCTGGGTGTACTGAGATGTTTTTCTAAAAGGTTTATCACATTCTCTTTATGCAAATGCAGGTATATTTACTCAAAATTTAAACCTCCTAAGCCATCAGTATACAAATAGACAAATTTGTAATAAAATGAGTTGAACCAAAATAAATAATAGGTTTTATTTATTTTTGTCCAACTCATCTTAAAATATACGAGTATTTGCGTAAATAAACTGTTAAGAAAAGAAAATCTCTGTGAAGGTTTTATCGCCAAATATAATAAATGTATACTAGTCCTATTTATTAACCACAATACTTCTAGTTACTATTTATTATAATTTTTATTCAGCTATAAACAATTTTTATAATAGTATATAGCAATTAGAATTATGAGGCTCAGAACCAGTAGCTAGTTACATTTATTTTTTAATTAAGTGATAAGACTTTAAATTTGGAGCACGTGGTCTAATTAATTAAAGTCTCATAGTTTTATTTACAAGGGGATATATTTTTAATTCCTCTTAAGTTCACGTATATGATTCAGAGCTAAAGTTTTCTAGCATCAAACAAACATACTTGTGTGCACTCAACCCTAAATAGCTCACACTTCTCATGCCTACCCCCTGAGTTAATATATAAAAAGCTTTTGTATTAAAATTATCAAAAGTTTATATTATATATTTGTATAAAAATTCTTACTAAAATTAAGTATTTAAATCAAAAGTGTATATTATAATATTAAATATATAACTGTTTACTTCACACACATGCGTCATACTTGGACCCAGCTGACCTTAATTTATTTTCAACCCACCACAATAAGAAAATAAATTTGTAATTCATGATAATCTTAATGAGAGAATAAGATGATCCACAATTTTACGTGACCGTAGCTGTAATCAAGAGGGAGCTAACGAAATGTTTACTTTTTTAAATGAAGGTATACTGTTAAACAATGCGTATATATTTTATAATGTAAGCGTAAAGGGTTTATTTATAGTTTTTAAAATAATGTCCAAGATTAATATAAGTTAGAAGCTGTTTTACTCTATATTTGTTTTTTTAGACAGAACACATTAAATTCCACACCAAACCATAATATGTCAAACAATATATTTCCATTCTCTCTTGGCAAATAAATTTAACCTTACTAATATGTTTTCCAGAGTATTTTATTAAGTAGTGTGTGACAATGTTGAACCTTAATCATTAATAAATAATTAGGTAATAAGTAAACTTATTTATACCTGAAAATGGTTCCCAAATAATTGGTATGTATCCAGACAAGTCATAAACTGTGCAGATATTATATTTTTTGATAAAAAAAATAATAATTACTACCATATTACCCGTTTGAAAACCAATAGCTATAATTTTGTTTGTGTGACGCGTTCCATTGAAATTTTTTGGAGAATTATTTAGAAGAGGACTCATTTTTAGTGAACCTTAAAATCTGACAGCCTCATTTCAATTAAAGATTCTATACTAGATAAAATATTAATTTCAATAAAAGTGTGAAACTGTTTCTCAATTGAAGATGTTATTATATACAATATTTTTACCATAATATAATTTTAGATTTTTTGGGGACCCCAAAGGAACTTTCAATTACTAAGTATTCCTAAACCTATTTTGGGTAGTGGCTACCTGTCTGAAAAATTTCAGTTGCCAAGGTTTTCTAGGTTTAGAGATTTTTAGACTTTGGTTTTTTTGGAAATCTCCCAATTTGGGGGCGATTTTTTTGGAACCTCCCAAATTGCTTGCCAAATTTCAGCTACTTAGATGTTCTTTAATTCGATAACTTTTTGGCTGGATACAGATCTAGTAGTTATTATAGTTGAGAAGATGTTAATTAATATTAATGCTCACAGCAAAAATGTAGCTATGTTAATTTTTTCTTAAAGGTCTTCCAACCGGAAAACTAATACACAATCTTCACCGCAAAAATATATATTTGTTGTTTCTTGAAGATTTTCTGATCGAAAACCTTGTACACAATGTTCAATTCAAAAAATATATTTGTCGTTTCTTAAATTCTTCAAACAATAAACATATTACAAAATATTCATTGCAACAATCTATGTGTATGTTTCCTTAAAGTTCTTTCAACCAGAAATATAATACACAATGTTCACCACAAAAATTGATGTTTATTACTTATTAAAATTCTCCCAGCTAGGAACTTAATACACAGTGATCAAACGTTGATAGCATTTTAATTGTTAAATGCTAATCAGTATTATTTCATAGGAATTAATATTAGGGATATCTATTAAATGTAACATTTGTATATCACATTTATATATAAATAAAGAAATAACATTTTTTAAATATTTTTTGTAACCGTCAGAAAGTTACTTTATTGTGTAAAAGGGACTATATTACTACTACTAATGTGTATATGAGATTCGTATAACCCGAATGTGGGGCCATATCATGCATTATAAATCAGGCAGGAGCTGACTCTTTAGCAATATGTTGACCCGGTGAGATATAACTTAATGTCAAGCTAACATAACAGTAGCGTGGGTTGCATGCATATCTATTTCAGGACAACCCTAATAACAGCTTTCCTTGAGAGCTTAATGGTATTTTTTAGTATCTCGTTTGACAAATTAAAGATTTTAGCTTACTTTGATCAAATATATTGTATTGCCAAACTAGTGGTTATATTGTTATTAAAATAACCGTAACAATTTTAATAAAATGGCGGATTAATTAGCTAACCTATTTTATTTGTTAATTATGGTTATAGCCGCATTTAAATATAATATTTTTGAAGTTTAAAAATGACACCTTGACACGGAACTTGAGCCCGGGACCTTTGGCTTAGTATGACAAGTCCTAACAACTCAGCTATCCAGGAATCGTCTGCTTTAAGATATGAGTAAGGAATGACCATCTTTATTAGAAGATCACTGTATAACTTAGTGGCTAGAACATTGGCGTGCTAAGCCAAAGGTCCCGAGTTCGGTTTTCCTATCTAGGTCTCAACTTTAAATGTAAATATATCTAATTATAGTAAAGTTTAATAATCTTTTAATATTCATGGGTCTACGATAAAATTTAATTTATAGAATTTTTTTCTGTATATATACATACAAATTGTTTAGTTATAGGTATAAGCTTAGAAACTGTATTTCAAGACTATAGTGAATTTAAATGGATCTAGGTATCTGGATCTGTTGATGAGGTCGATATGGATCCTACATAGAGTTATAATTATATAAAAACATTTTTCACAAATGTTCTTACCGTAAGTTTTACACAGTTGCTGTTTGCAGCCTACTAAGTAGTTGAAGGGGCTGGGTTCGGAGTAGATGTCACCTAGAGCCTATTTCACATACATAAAGTGTTTTGTCTTAGGTTAGGCTCATTTTGTGAATAAACTTATACCACCAATGCATCCTGTCCTCTGCCTCCTCCTTCACCTCCCAGAATTTTCTTCTCTCCGTCGATTCATCTAGTATTTTAATTCTCCTTTTTCCTGAGCTCCTCTTTATCTCAAACTTGCTTTCAATAAATTAGGCACAAGACAACTCCTCCTAAAGATTTGTCCAATTTAGTTTTCCTCCAGAATGGTTTGATTTTATCAATCACTATTCTTTGGACATCTTAATTTGTCTCCTCATCTATCCACCTGATCTTCTCAAGTATATAATTATAAAGCCATGAAATATTGTGTTGATTGAATAATAGAGGGAGAGAGTGTGTGGTGACAAAATATGTTAGCAAATACTAAATAAAAACCAATAATGTCAGTTAGAATATTATAATCGCTGTGATTACTTTATAGTAACAAATTTGATATTTTACTCCGCGCAAATGCAGGTTCATTTTCTATAAATCAAAACAATCAAAATGAAACCGAAGCCACTTCGAAGGAAGTTGTGCTACGTATTTCTATCACTTGAGAAAAATACATCGACCCTCCAACTGGGGTCCTTAATTTAGTTTCAACTCAATCTACTTCTTTTGTTCGATAAATGTATGCTTATAGTCTTTAATACGATTTCAGGTTTATTAAATACAAAACTAGTATTATGATTATTAATTAATAATACAATGAAAAAAAGAGTTAGACACTATCTAAATAATATTATGATTACTGTTAATGGTTTATAAAATACATCTAGTACATATTTAGTCTTTGCCTAGCTAGTGACCAATCTTTTTTCGTGCATACACACATTTTCAATATTACCTATTCTTAACAAAGAACCAGCTATGTAATGTTTTAAACAAGTAATAAAAGAGATCGAGCATACAGACATTCTCATTTAAACAGCTCAAACCTCAATGAGACTCCAAATAACAATAGACTCATCGCTGTACAGTATTACAGGCCGTACATTAGCCGTGTACACCTAATAACATGGCAGGAACATGACTGACAATGGAGAATTAGTAAAAATAAAAAAAATCTTCGATTATTTTGCATGCTCTTCTCGTTTCTTTATTAGTTTCTGTATCAAATATTACATCAACATAATCTTGTTCATAAAACGTTCAATTCGTTCTTAGTTTTGCTAGTAAATATAACATTTAAATATTCTTTCTCAAAACACGTTCAAATTTTTTCAGTTCTGTAAGCAAATAGATAGTTTTGATAACTATAAGATAATATTTCCCTAAAAACATTTATTTCTTTATTAGTTTTGAAAGCATAAAAAAAAATCTTATTAAACCTGTTCAATTTTTTTATTTTAGTTTTTAAAAATTAATATAATATCAAAACAATATTTTTAAATAAATGTTGAGTTTTTTATTAATTTTAGTAGCAATTATAATATTGGTATAGTCTTATTATGAACAAACCTTCAATAATTATTCGTTTGTTTTTGAAACAGATATTATATACAAATAATCTTGTTCAAAACACGTTCAGTTAGTTAGTTTTAGTAGCAATATATAGCTTTAAAACTATCTTGTCCAAAATACGCTGTTATATATTAGTTTTGTTAGAAAATATAATATCAAGTTGTTTTTTGTAATAATCTTTGTGTGATATTTGAAATTCAATCTAGTATGTCGGTTTGGCTTACTGAAAAAAATAATCATGATCTGCAACCAAATATTCAATTTTGGTTAAAGCTCTACAAACTATTAAATGATTGCCACAATATAATGTATTAATACATTTTAATTAGCATATAGCATATCTAATGTTATGTATAAAGGACTAAACACACACATAGGACCATGACTCTGAACCAGGAGGGTGAGGTTCAATACTGGCAGGATGAATGTGGTTCATCAAATCTCTTCTGAATGTATGACGGTTTTATTGACATTTTAATATCCTAGTTAAATTCCCCTAAGTGAGATTGTTTCTTTGAAAGTAGACACTTCTATTAAAGCGTAAAGATTGAAGAATTTGTCTAAAATTTAATGAAAAATAATATTAAAATCAGTTCCTTGATCAGGGTATATTTTGGGCTAGAAAATATAGTACTACAAACTGTTAAATTTTTCTTAATAATATGCTTTTTTTTTGTCAAATGTTCACAAATAAATTTTTATTTTTGTTTTCATCAAAGTATTTAGTATTCAATAGAAATCTTCACCCAATAATGCAATTGTTCTATCTCTAAAATTGTCAAATTTGAGATATTTGGTTTTTACGTTTATTAAGAATGCATATAATTCACCTGCCGTGAAATTGAGACAACTATATAATTACTTAAAAGGATACAAACTTGAGTTGTCATCTAGTAACATTGGTTTTATACACAAGGTCAAAATTCAATGCTTTTTTACGCAAAAGTGAAAAATTGGACATAGAACACTTACATTCTCGGGTGGCGAAATATAGATCTAAAAGAAAGGGTAAAATTGTGCTGTTGAGTTTTTGGATAGAAAGTATCCCACTGTGTCCGTGTGGTGTAGCACAATCTTAATCCACTTACAGGCAAGATGAACTGAGTCTGTAATGTAACACACTCGATGTTCTCAGTGAGCATCCGCCAGCATCCTCTGAACCGTCGGTGAGCTGAAAATGCCACGAGTACACAACGTCAGTTCGGTATTTCCGAGGGTGTAATACATCTAAGACATGTCCACTAACCATTAAGCCGTAGCTTTAATTATTCACAGTGGTGCTATGCTAAATATGTCCAATCTTTTCTAAAAACAACAACAAAGAAACCTGTTCCCCTTCTGTAAGACGCAGGAAAACTCAATACATTTCTCTTGCACGCTTTTTCTGTTTACGCTACTAAATAGAAATATCCTTCTTCGCATCTTTTTAAAAAAAAATGTAATAGTTATTTTCTTCTAGATCCCATAGATTTGTTTTAACCCTATTTTCTTGAATAATCTAGTTTGTTTCGGTCACCAGCTTACTAAGCCTATCATAACCTACACATGAGTAGCGGGGCTGTCACTTATAAATCCTCAAGCAGACCTTATTTTGGTGGTAGCCTTCACTAGTTGAGGCTATGGGTTGCCGAAGATAGCTTAGCTCATCATCACCAACCCTCTCACTCCCAGCCAACTGGAGCGACCCTGTACCGAGCTTGTTTGACCAGTCTATCAACCCTCACACTCCTAGATCACTGGAGCGACCCTGTTCCGAGCTTGTTGACCAGTCTATCAACCCTCACACTCCCAGACCACTGGAGCGACCCTGTTCCGAGCTTGTTGACCAGTCTATCAACCCTCACACTCCCAGACAACTGGACAGACACGGTTACTAGCTTGTTGACCAGTATATCAACCCTCACACTCCCAGCCCACTGGACCGACCCTGTACCGAGCTTGTTGACCTGTCTATCAACCCTCACACTCCCAGGCCACTGGACCAACCCAGTTTCGAGCTTGTTGACCAGTCTATCAACCCTCACACTCCCAGCCCACTGGACCGACCCCGTACCGAGCTTGTTGACCAGTCTATCAACCCTCACACTCACAGGCCACTGGACAGTCCCTGTTCCGAGCTTGTTGACCAGTCTATAAACCCTCTCACTCCCAGACAACTGGACAGACACTGTTACAAGCTTGTTGACCAGTCTATCAACCCTCACACTCCCAGCCCACTGGACCAACCCTGTTCCGAGCTTGTTGACAAGTCTATCAACCCTCACACTCCCAGCCCACTGGACAGACCCTGTTCCGAGCTTGTTGACCAGTCTATCAACCCTCACACTCCCAGCCCACTGGACAGACCCTGTTCTGAGCTTGTTTACCAGTCTATCAACCCTCACACTCCCAGATAACTGGACAGACACTGTTACAAGCTCGATGGTTTAGTCCCTGACCTGTTTCCTCTCTGCACCTGACCTGGTTTCAACTGCGGTTCAATCCACCCTCCACCAGGATACTCAGATCCTAGGGTACACCACTTGACGGTGAGATAGGAATTTAGTAGTAGAGGCTAAGCGAATCCCCTTGGTAGGCAACTTGTGTTGCGTGTCACTACACAATTAGCAAGAGAAGGAAAGTATTAAAACAAAAATTATGTAATTGAAATAGACCTCAAGGGAAACCAATAAAGAGATGGTTTAGACAGATAACAGAATGTGTAGGTGAGAGATGAAGAATGAAAGCAATCAAAGGAGGAATAATGGTGGAATGATAGAGGAAAATTTAGGCATTTTACTAAACTGACCAACACAGGCTGAAAACAGTGGATGATTATGGATCCAACAGATCAGTATTATTTTTATTAATTTCGATTAAATGCTATTCTATTTTTACATGCTCATAAGTGGTTCGCAATCATGCAAAAATTATTTAAGCACACAAAACGACATGCCAGATAAAACATTTCAATCACATGAATATTTTAAATTATAGGTTCGGCTTGTCTAATTTATACGTACATTTAAGTGTATCCGTAGAACATTAAATAATTGAGTAATTCCAAATATCTAAGTCATTTATACAATATTCTATTTTACTTGCACTAAGCTTGTTTGTTTAGTATTAACAATGTTGTCTTAGGTAAGCTGGTTTCTATGTCCAGTGTTTGTATAGCTTTATAAAACACATTGGTTAAAATATACCAATTTGTCTGCAGGACTTTAGAAAAGTACTGTATCACATCACACATGACTGTACAATCAGAAAATTTGAAGGAATCAGGAAGGATTTTATTGATGCTATAAACTGTGACGTTATCCATTGTGATAATACGTCTAAGGTCTCTAATAATAATGTGTATCTGCTTTTTATGCTTGTACCATAATATGTGTGTTATAATGTAAATAATTAATTGTTTCAAAGCTCTGCAGATGTAAGCAATATGCTAAATAATTAAAATAAATTAATAAACTGATTAAATCAATTTCACGAAGTAAAATAAACCCTTATTAAAAATTAACATTGAATCACACAATTAATATTACTTTAAGATTAGATTGCTTTATATGAATGTGTTGTACTTTTTAACTTTTAAAACGTTTCGCGAGTACATAATATTCAAAGTATGGTAAGCTTGGCTATACATCGTGCTGCGGCTACTGGGGTTGGTAATAGTGCACCCCTCTCACCCTTCATGTCTGCCGACATCAAAAGAGCCCAAACGCGGTGCTGCGTTAGGCCACGTCACAGCAGATATTGTTAGAGGTAGTGGTCGGGGGTGGGCCGCACCATACCGGCGATATTACTTCCAACGTCAGTGGTGGTCGTACACCATGACCTCCTACCTCATCCCTAAACACCCTCCCTCTCCTGCCGTCACATCTTCCAGATCACTTGGTTCTGCATGTCTATTGTCTCCATTCAATAACATCTTCGTTGCTGCCTCCAGCCTAGGGCCTCTTATCTTTACAGTCCGTGGCCAAATTTCACTTTTCCAACTCTATTGTCTCTTCGGAAAGTTACACGTGATACATGCCAGGGGATCTCCCAGGACATTGAGTCCATGCAACGTTTCAAACTTTGCAGTCTAATAGTGTATATTCACTTCACTATAATTTAGAGGATACAAACATTTCTCCACGTTTCAGCTTTCAAGGAACCGATCTTCAACATTTTTATATTCTTGGAACACTTTAATATATAAGTATAGTTGGTGGCACACTTAAACATAATAAGAATCTCATCGGCACACTTTAGATAGAAAGTCACACTTGGGTGATTAAAAGGAGAGTAAGGTTTAAAGAAGAAGGTTTCGGAAAATTAGAATATAAGATAAATGATGATAGTCAACAGTTTATGGTTTGATTGTGTGTTTTATTTGTTTTGGAATTAACAACAAAATAATATAATATTATAATCTCTATAGATAATTGTAACAACGTGCATTTTATTAAGAGGCTTGAGCCTGAATTTTTTTTTTAAGTTTCTACGTTAGTGTTAGGGAGTATGAAATAAAACGAGACTCCCATTTCATATTCGTTTCCTTTACTTGAATGTTACGTTTGATGTTCGCATGAGTTAATAGTTAATCATAATTTACTTATATATGAAATACACACATTGAGCGAGATTTGGTAGCACAAATTTGAAGGGTTCGTGACACACTGTTTGATAACCACTGGTTTAAGCTAACACACGGACTATAGGCTGAGCTACAAGTTAGGTAGTAATCTGGAATCGAATACCAGTCTTGTGTACTAAAGATATGCTTTCCTTAATGGTTTACCTCTATCCCTTCATGGAAATGTGAGCGTTTATTTCTTATAAACATTACTTTTCATATCTTTATCCCGTTAATGTAAATTTGGGGAATTCTCGGATAAGTATTAAGAACCGATACACAAATATTTATATATTTTGGTATCTTTATATTGTATTAACTTGTAGCTCAGTGGCTAGAATCTGTTAAAGATTCCTTTGTTTGATCTCAAAAGAAAAGTTATAGGATAACCTAAGCTTCAAGCTCTAATAAAATTTGTGGAATTGTTTAAATAGCTTTGTCCCGTATTTAGCCGGTGTTATAATAACCATTCAATGCGTAGAATGGATTACATTCATGGATGCATTCCACACCTGGTTTCATTACATCGCGTTCCTCCAGTCATTTTTTTTTACAATATATCTATTGTGTTTTTTCCCTGCGTGTTTCTGTACTTTTTACATGTACCCGAATCTAGACTAATAGAATATACATTAAATTGGTAATTTTTTGAAAATATACTAGCCGTTTTCGTGGAAGAAATTTTGAAAACAATCACTGCAGTCGATTCGGTTGGGATTTGAACCCAAACCCATTGACTACCAGCAGGTTAATCTAAGGATGTTATAAATTTTTATTATTAATTCTTTATGCTTCAGATCTATATCGTAATATAATTGATCAAACAGTAAAAATATTATAAAATGGTCCATTGCAATACTAATTTCTAGGAAACAGAAATAACCTATCTTAAGTGATGTTTTATTTCTCGCTATCTTACAGATAGAGAAATCATTGTGATCGTCAAACAAATCCAACTTGAGATTTTGATGAATCTCGACGATTCATGACCTCCCAAATCCAAAAAAGTGTTTTTTTAAATTTTCGTCTGTCGGTTTGATGATTTAGTAGCGAGTGGACGTGTGTGGAGCGTTGCTCCGTAAAGTTGTGTGCTACACTGTTAACTTTGTGTTTAAATACACTCGAGGATATTTAGAGTGTTTCTTATTATTAGTGTATTTGATGTGTTGTGTTGTGTTGTGCTGTCCTCCACATGAGTGTAAGCCACTCAGGTGGGCCGGGTTCGGATTCTGGACGACATGGAATGTCGTCGAACAGGCCGGACCGCAAACTGGCGATTGTTTTGGACACCATCGTTCCCGGTAAAGTTTTGGATGATTATTTGGTTAGTGTAGGTAATGTTGTGGGACCACATAATGTTCGTTATGCTTCCAACATTAGTGGTGGACGGGTGTGTTTGTTTATGGCGGATGAAGAGTGTGTTAGTAAAATGTTAGAAGATGGGGGAGGTGGGGGGGATCCGTAGACAGTATTTTTGTTCCAATCCGAAGATTTGCTATGTCGTCCACTAAAGAAATACTTTCCAATGTCACGCCAGATATTACAAATGATCTGTTGTTAACAAACTTGTCTAAATATGGGAATATTACGAGTCAGATGAAGGAAAATTAAAATAAGTTCTAGTTTACCGCAATGTATACTCGTTTAGACGTATTGTTTATTTTATCCCTAACAAGGGAGACTCACTTCCTTTGTTTATTAATTTAACAATAGATAATATGTCATGGCGAGTATATTTGTCCACTGATGATGCTAAGTGTTTTCGATGCTTGCTTTCAGGACACATGGCAAGGAACGGTATACAAGATGTGTTGGACACATGGCAAGGAACGGTACATCAGATGTGTTGGACACATGGCAAGGAACGGTACATAAGATGTGTCGGACACATGGCAAGGAACTGTACACAGGATGTGTGGACACATGGCAAGGAACTGTACACCAGATGTGTCGGACACATGGCAAGGAACGGTACACAAGATGTGTCGAACATTGAGCGGTCAGTGAGCACCGCTGAAAAACTACTTTTAGTGATATGGTCACTGGCACTAGCAAAATGATGCGGTTAATAGAAGCCAGGGCCAGCGCTGACCCCGTTAAATCAGATATCTACTATCTGTTGATTATGTACCCACTATTAGTATACTTACTTTTCCTAAGCATTGCCCTCAGTCATTTTCAGAGATACAACAACAAAAATAGCGATCACAACAAGAGCAAAAAAAGTAACAAGAGTGACAATAAGAGAGACAACAAGAGCAACAACAAGAGTGACAACAAGAGTGACAACAAAAATGACAACAAGAACGACAATAAAATCAACAACAGAAAGGTAAGGTAACAGACAGTTCCCTAGTCTTTGGAAGTCTGGAAGCTGATAGTGTACTACAATGTGGTCAAAAATCACCCGATAAATTAAGTGAATCTCACATGGAGGATAGTATTACTGGGGAGTTTTTAATACCATATAGTGATATCAGCTCTATTGGGGGGAAAAGGTCAATCAATACCATTGAGGAGTCATCGGATGTCAGTGAGGAAGATGTAAAACGTCAAGCGCAAGCACATAATGATGACTCTTATGATCATTGGTCAGTTGTGTCAAAATTTTCTTCGAGTTCACAGGCAGACAAATTAAAAGTCAAAGATACTTCGAGTATTGATGAACTAATCAGGAGATTTAATTTTAAGGACAAACAATATCCTTTGAATGAAGAAACTTTTTCAAGTTTTTAGAAAAAATCTATTGGTTTTAAAAACGCTGCTGCAGTGGCGTGTAAGTTTACAGCCAACTATAAGGACCTAGCAGAGATGTTGCAGGATTCTTTGTACTGTATCCGAAGTCACAATTTAAGACGGCGATTGTTGCGTTTGATTAAGTCCCTGCAAAAAGCAGATTATTAAGTTCCAATATTATTTAATGATTAATTGATATAAAAGCAAAATGTGTTTCTAACTTTTTTATTTTTCATGATTGGTGCTCTAACTCATAATGCACGTGGTCTAAACAGTGATAGAAAACAGTGCATACATTCTATGTACTCAAAACAGGTAAGAGCCGATATTTTGTATGTTCAGGAAACTAGCTTAAGCTCAACACCCACGTCATACACCTAGTAGATTTTACCTTTTGTATTGCCCCGTTAATTAAAGCTAGCTCTGGGGTATTAATTGCAATTAGATCATTTATCGACCATGAGGCTATGAGAGACACTGTGTTGGAACCAGGATATGCACATGTGGTATTAAGAATGGTTGGTAAAATTTATCATTTTGTTAATGTATATATACCTCAAGATAATACTCATGCCATCTTTGTGGTCGGGGCTTTAAAACGATACTTAAAGCTCCTTGGAGTCTTAGAGAATGTGTTTATGGCCGGTGATTGGAACGTAATGCCTCTACCAGAAGACAGGATTAATTGTACTGAGACCAGACTAGCGCTTAGCCAGGCCTTTCAACGCCTAGTTTCACTTAGTAAATTGTTTGATGTATGTAAAAACGCTCACCCTGATAAAAGAGGTTTCACATATACGGGTGTTCATAAAAATGGGCCTTGATCATAGTTATACCGCATTTATGTAAACCCTAGCTTGAATTATTTCTCTATACAACCAAAAATAGTGCCACCCTTTTCTGACCACTCTGGGTGTATTTGTTTGCTTCAAGTAGATTCATAAAAGTGTAGATAGGCATACTGGAGGCTCAATACACAATTGTTAGAGGATGAACATTACAAATTAGTTATCAGTAATATTGCCAGTTTTTATTCAGAACATATGTACCATAGTAAAAACCCATTGTTGTGGTGGGACGAGTTTAAGTAAGAAGTACGTGAAGTTTATATGAGATTCTCTGTGGACAAATTCAAAATTGTTTACGTGGAAATTATGAATTGGAAGTTTTGGCTCAACAAATTCAATCCAAGGGTATTTTGACGGCAGATGAAAATTACTTTCTTTGTCTTTGTGAAGCAGATATTAGAAAACTGTACAGTAGTATGACCATTAACATTCAATCTGTTGAACGTTATCGATATATGGATACACAGGCCTCCGAGTTTCTTACACCATTTAGACAACGTCCTGCTCACCTTTCTTTAGGATCTCTGAATATAAACGGACAAATCACCTCCAACCCAAATGAAGTTCGTAATTATACTTGTGAACATTTTCAGAAACATTTTCTTCGGGTTTAGTAACAAGTGTTGAAGTGCCAGAACTGTGTAATGGTCTTCCCTCCATATCTGAAGATCAAAAGGATGTGTGTGTGACTCTGACATTTCTTTAGAGGAGTTGACGGAAGCAGTTTGTGCGCTCAATAAAAATAAAGCTCCCAGATATGATGGTCTACCATGTTAGTTCTATCAATACTTTTGTAGGGAAATCGCACAGATGTTTTTAATAATGATTAATGTTGCTTTGGAATCTGGTAAGCTACCATCGTCATTGAATAAATCAGTTCTTATTTTACTTCCAGAGGATGGGGAAAAGACTTTGATACATAGTTGGAGACCATTTTATTTACTTAATGTTGACTATAAAATGTTGTCTCGCAACATAGCTTCTAGGATGCAAACTGTTCTCCCTGATGGGATTCATAATTCCCAGACGTTTTGCATTCCACAACGGTCCATATTTGAAAATGTGCATCTTATACCAGATGTTATTCACAGTGCCAATACCAAAAATATTCCCCTCGCTTTACTTTCTCTGGATCAGGAAAGTGTTTATGACTATATTGAACACACCTACATGTTTTCTAGGCTGTGCAAATTCCGGTTTCGAACAAAATATAAAACGTATGTTCCTTCCTTACATCTAAGGTCACAATGTTGGTTACGAATGGAGATGTATTAACGGCACCAATTACAATGTTACGTGGATTACTGCAAGGAGACCCATTATCTGGCCCATTGTTCACTATTTGTATAGAACCTTTCTTACATATGTGCATACAGAATTTGTCAAATTATGGTTTTAGATTACCATCGTTTAGTGAAGCGCTAGTTGTCCCTGCTTATGCAGATGATGTGACACTTTTCATTAAACATGATGAGGGGTTCAAGGAACATTTTACAGAATTTATGAGATATAATTTTAAGTCTGGAGCAGAATTGAATGTGGGTAAGACTGAAACTCATTGGGTTGGAAATTGGAGAAATAGAACGGATGAACCCACAAACTACTGGTAGTCTTCTGAAGGACACAAATATCTTGGCATTTATATTGGGAACATTGAACATTGGGTTAACCAAACCTGGGTGGAGGTGGAAAGTAAAGTGGGTTGTAGTTTGATGAAGTGAACTTGTTGGTTGTACAGGACCTCATATAGAGGCAGAAGATTATTAATAAATCAATTCTCTGGATCTAAGTTGACACATTTGCTTACAGTACTCCAACCACCGGCGAAATTCATTTGTGATATTAATAGATTGTATGTCAAAATGTTTCGGATTGGTAATCAATGTTTAAAGTCACAGTACGTGTTTGCTGATATACGATTTGGGGGAGATTCAGTATCCACCTTCCTAGTAGAGTCATGTTTCTCTGACTCAGATATCTAGAAAAAAGGTTGATGCAAAACCAGAATTTGTTATCTTACAAACTTCACCTTGAAGGTCTAAATATTACTTCACTTGGTGCTCTGTCGGGATCTTATAGTTCAGTTCGCAGTGCCTGGAAAATGTTTGGTATTCGAAAAGTTACCTGTTTACATTCAATCCAGATTAATACAAATTTTACTAAGTATTCCTTATTGAATGGTCTTCTTGGGAAATATGTTGAATTTCCTCACGTAAGAAAATGTATGTGGAATGTACCACTAAGCTTATTGATGGCGGTCTTCCAGACGGCTGATTGGAGTGATAATGTGTTTCCATGGAGAATATTGTACCAGTACCCCACGGATAGTTGTGATGCAGACATTTCCTGGATATTTCTTCACGACCGCCTGGTTACACCTGTTCGATTGTTCACATGGAAAAAATACCACAGTAGCCTGTTCCCGTGGTGTAATGTTCCTGGTACTGCTACGCACATGGTTTTACAATGCACTCATCCTGAACCAGTTTAGTTGTTTGTCATGAGCCTAGTAAGAAGATTGCTGAACAGAACTTTTCTAGATGAGGGCATTTTTATTCATGGTGATCAATCAAGTGAATCTGATATAGCAGGACAGTCGGTAAACTTTCTCATTACATTGGCAAAATCAACAATATACATGACATACAGTTACTTTTTAAAGAAGGAGCAGCAAGTACCTGATTACCATAATTCATTCTGTGAAAGGTTAAGATACCGATTAAAATAAGAATTTGTTAAATATAAAAATCCGGGAAATTTACAGAATATATTTCTTTCAGGACACAGAAACATTTTGTGCAAAGTAGTTGGAGGAAATTTGATTGTTAATTTTTAAAGAATTTTTTTTTACATGCATTATGTAGATAACTTGTATTCAAATCAATTACTGATCGTATTGTATATCATGGTATGTTTTAATTTGATAATTTAATATAATGATATATTAACGACAGATCATTAAAGAAAGAAAGATAGTGTGTCTGACTATACCCCCAACTAGACCCTAAACTTTTTTATCGATTGGGCTAAAAATTGGTATCCAGTGTTTTCATAGGGTTGCCCTGAGGGGTTTTTGTAATTGGATATCAAACCCTAAAATTAAGGGTGGTTTACTGAAGGTCAAAAATAGAAAAAGTCGATTTTCTCAAAATCGGCTCTAACAATTTTGATTAAATTTCATTTCTAAGCATTTATAAATATTCCAAACAAAACAGCTACTCCCAATGTTTTGGGAAACTGACATAAGGGCTTCGGTCTGGTGCGTAAATCATCATTTTGTATCATATCTCCGCAACTATTTGAGATACTAAATAACTTATCAATGCAAAATTGTAGTGCTATTAAAAATAAAAATAAAAATGTATGGAATATATTTTTATAAAACCAATAGTTTCCTATATATTGGAAAATATATTAATACCATTTTTGAGCTTTAGTTGTGAAGATATACTATTTGAGTTTTAACTCAATAATTCTCTAATACCATAAAGTAATTAAATATGAGTAAGTCTCTCAAAATGTTTATGTTATTTTTCCTTAAACCTAATACTGATTTATCTCCTTCATTTTAGACTCAATAGTCAATATCTACATTTTTTATTGGTCAAAATTTATAAATGAGGAATTTAATAGAAATGCGATGACATGAAGATGTGCAACACCTAATAAAATCTCGAAAATATTAACATGATGTCGAAATTTTAATACGAAGTTTTGACGCTCGGGGACCCAATATTGATCTTTTTTATCGGTCCAAACATACAATTGAGAACATTAGTTCTTTAAAGATAAAATTATAAAATTTAAAACCGTGACTAAAAGAATATTTTACATAAGGATAGTGCAATTTATTCTTGGGTTTGCTAATGTATATTATTTTGATTCACATATTTTATGAGTTTTGAATAAATATTTCCATTTTTAAACAATATAGCGTGAAAGTTCATACTGAGCTCCTTACCATTTATTTTCTATAAATTCGTTTTATTATCTGTTAAGTTTATACACACATATGATAGTCTAATGTGGTAGGAATTAGGAAGGAAGATTTTTAAAGGTGATCTACAAACATTTGCATGGAAGAATAGTGGGAAACTATTATTAAAATACCACCCTCAGTATAGACCCGACAAGGATTATAACTCCTATCACCCCATCTTCAGCATGTAAGTCAATATTCTATCAAAATATTGTCAAAGTTGACAAAAGCAAAATATGTTTGTATTTTTTTTAAAGCCCTTCCTATAAAAATTTAATTTCAGTTGTCACATTAGTTACAGGTTTCAGGCCACAAGAATTGCCATGAAAGGAGAACAAAGCTCTTACGGCAATGGTCTCGAACACACGAAGTAAGAGTTAGATTCATTTATGTCTTCTGTGCATACGATTAACATTGGTCCTTCGCTGTCAGAAAATTTGAGGTAAAAAAACAACAGATGATTAAAACGTTTAGTAATATGCTTGTTTGGATTAAGTAGCTTAAAACGCTTGTTTATCTTGTTATTTTTAATTACTGAACAATCAGTCGCTATAAGTTTTTGATAAAATGCAATAAACATGGTTTGAAATATATTAGACAAAAAAACGATCGCTCTTGTGATAGCGGTTTTCCAAAGATGTCCATGTCCCACACGTACTTAATATATTTAGAGTTCGATTCTATAAGACGGCATATAGTTGTGCTTCTGCAATTGGAATAGTATGACTTATTACTCTAAATCAGCTGTTTCTGATTATTATTTTAGCACCGCGTCTTATAACCAGTCCGGGTCGTACGCCTATGTACTAATTACTTTAATGTGTTATGGAATAGAAGGATTCATTTTAGAGCAAGTGTTCCCACATTTGTGTGGAGGTTAAGTGTAATCCCTTTTGGAAAAGACATGACCCACTTTAGCATCCACATGCTTTAACGCGCTACTCTCGCAGTAGACTGGAATACTGATGATGGGGAGATTTAGGTTCTAATCTTGGTCGAGTGTAGTGAAGGTGTATCTTCCAAAATGGTTTCACGTTTTCCCTGCACGCAAATGCGGATATACTTCCTCTAAATATAACCTTAATATCTCTAAACCCATTGACGTAATTTAGTACAGGCGTATAGCTCAAAAAGGCAGTAAGACAGGGTGCTAAGAAAGAACCTTCTCAGTACACCCGATGAGTATCGAACCCCTACCTCTTTGCCATCTGCAGTCTAGTCTATTGCCATAATAACACCTTATACCATGTGACCACTTAAGTGGATCTGTTTCTAATTATATAATCATGTCTCAACTAATGTACAGATACGATGATCCATCTATTCTTTCCTAATTAAACAATGTATGTTCATCTTCCTTCGCAGCTAAGACTTTATTGAAGTTTATTACAGAGAGAATGCAATTGTTGACTTCCTCTCTTTTGACACGATCCTTGGTTTGTAGCTAGTGGAAACCTTTCCTCTTCCAATAAATTGTATAAAGTCTCTTGGTCCAATAAGTATTATCTTACCTTCTTTGAATCATCATTTGCACTCGACTGGAAACAGAGTCAACATTCCTTCTCCTCTGGTTCTAAAAAATACAATTACCTAATTGTAGATATTTATCCCCGCGCGTTCATCGAAATATAACATTTTAATGATAAAAAGTATAGTCTTGTTTGAAAGATACCAGTAATGTAATTATTATTACTAGACTGTCTACTGTCTATAGTGAGCCCTGATCTCTGCACTGGACACTGCTGACCAACCTTTGTGGCTGTTACATTGTGCCTCCAAGGGATCCTGAATTGAATTCTGTGTTCTCACGTACTCAGACAAAGGAGAGTGGAAAATGATCACCTTGTTCTCACAACATCTTTAAGGAAAGATAGTTGTTCATACTTTAGTTTTACGATTTAAAGGATACAGGTTCAAATACTCGTTTTACTCATAATTGACATTTTTGATGTACTTAGTTGAGAGTAGAGACATATAAAATTGTTGAGACTTTAAAACTTACTGAGATTTTTTTTTTAATTAAAGTAAATTAAATACGTTTTGCCTATGTAGATAAGAAAACGCTTGTATGGTTATTTGTACATGACTAGTGAGGCTTAGAAGTTAAAAATATATTCGAGTGATGGATGTACCGGTTACAAGTATCATTAGACCCTACTTTAAATTTTGAGTGAAAATGACCCTTGCTACGTAATTATATTTGGATAGCTCAGTGATAGAGTATTAAAGCACTAATACAGGGAACCCAGATGGGATTCCCGTGTCTATATGTTATTCTTCAAGTTTACGAGTTTGTATTAACTATTCCTAAGTTTGCAGTGTATATTATAATTTTATAATAACATTCGTCACGTCATCTTTATCTTAAAGAAAAAAAAATCCTGAGGCATCCAATATTTAAAAAATAATCACGGCCACTCATTTGCTCTATCCCTAAAATTCACCTATTTTATTTATAATAGATCACATAGAGATGCATGTGGTCTAAATGACATGCTCATTTAGAATGTATTTCATCGATGGGTAAATTTGGGCCTGAGTTCTGGTTAAGTGTACTGAGGGTGGTTTTACTTAATATGGTTATCCACTATACCTTTACACAAATGTGGTTAAATTTATTCTAAATTCCAACTTACTCATTACTTCCCCAATAATATAATATCAATTTATATATATAGGGGTGGAATTGGGAAGGAAAGTGGCAATATTATTGTGACATCATCTAAGAACCATGAATTCAAGTCGCAGCACACGGTGGTCTTGATGCCGTTAGATTTGATGTTTTCCTAAAATAAATCTATGAAATGTAATCTGTCATTATTAGCTATTGTAAAGAATGGCTTCATATTTAAGACGATAACATTGATCAGAAAAAAACAATTTCCTTTCACCATATCCTTAATAACATGTTAAAAATATATTTAAAACTGTTTTAGAATGGGAAATCTTACTTCTGGCTTTCAAAAACTAAACCATAACTTTATATTGATAATTGAATATAACCCTACATAAAGTTTTTATTCAAATACCAGTAGATCTTAAGTAACATTTTAACATTTAAAAAAGGTTATCGATCTGATTGGTCATTTACTATAAGTAATTAACTAAAAGAGTGGGTTTCAAAGATATCTCGATTTCGTTAGAATAATTTTGCCAGTTGCAATAGAGTAATTTGTTTTATTTGAGTTGAAGTCTATTTTAGATTAATTTTCACTATATTAACGATGAGCTATTAATAAGTGTTATTTTAATATTGTCATAACGACACTTAGACTTTAACAAAACCTCTTTGGTTTGGTCTCTACTATAATTGCCCCAAATGAAGAATTACCTACATACCATTTTACAATACATAAATAATTATAGCATACAGGTTAATACCCTAATATACATGGTAGTCTAAAATTATATCAACTGAAGCACACTGTCATACAGATTTTTAATGTCAATAATGTTCTGTATTTGTTTATAGAATACATTTAAATAATAGTATTATAATTTGGAAAACATCTACGAGTACTATGCCAATTTGTTGGGTTTGAACACATGGAACATCAGTAGAATCTTGAAAATATGCGGAACTAATTATAACATACAAATAATATATAAATCACAAAAATTAGGGGAAATTTAAAATAAAAACTAGAATATTTGTATCTAATGAACATTATTTTGGCATTAAATAGTGAATCTATACTTAAGATAAAAGGATAAACGTGGAATTAAGTTAGTTAATTAAAACACATAATCAAATGTATTTTACCCCTCTTCTTCTTAATTATCGGGCTGCATCACCACTGTGTGTGTGTGTGTGTGTATGTATGTATGTATATACACACATATATATATATATATATGTATATGTATATGTGTGTATGTATGTATATACATATATATATATATATATCCACATAGAGACTAATTCAAACTGCTACAGATAGTGGCCTGGTTGTCCAGGGTGCTACTCTGGCAGTAGACTAAGCTGCCGATGACGGTCGGGTTTAATTACGGGGGTTTTTACCAAAATGTTTCTCCACCCTTCCTCCACGTAAATGTGGGTACACTTCCTATAAATATAACCTCATAAATCTCTAATATCATTAGCGTAATTAATAAATAAGTATATAACCCAAACGATCAGTAAGACGGGGTGCTGAACAGTATATATACCCAATACACCAACAGCTAGGGAAACATAGCCCTGGATACAAGACGAACGAAGATGGAACAGTGGCAGAACATTGGTGCTCAAAGACAAAGGCACCGGGTTCAGCTCCCGTGTCCAAGTTGTCGTTTTTTACTTAATCGAATCAAACAGGTTTATGCACAAATTACATGACTTAGCACTATTCCATCTTTTGTTTTGAGATACCATAATTTGCTTGGTAGCAATATGATGACAAACACATTTAATAGATCATATTCTGAAAATTTAAAAATGACACCTGGACACGGGAATCAAACCCGGGACTTTCGGCTTAGTACGCCACTGCTCTTACCACTGAGCTATCCAGGATTTGTCCCATGCCCATGGTCATTCTTCACTCATAGTTTAAGGCAGAGTCTTTGATGGACGTGCGGAAGTCATCAGCTTATAAATACGTGATTATATAAGATCACAGCCATCAGACAACGCAGCCATCCACGACTCGGTGATTGGCAATTAATGCAGCCATTTTGACAATTATATTATAACGGGACGAATCCTGGATAGCTCAGTGGTAAGAGCATTGGCGTACTAAGCCGAAAGTCCCGGGTTCGATTCCCGTGTCCAGGTGTCATTTTTCAATTTTCAGAATATGATATCTTATTGGTGTTATCCTCAACTAAAATGCATAATGATAGCTTCGGCTATCTGATTCACATTTAAGAGAGTGCAGTAAAATTATATATAATATACAGGCACGGAAACACAACTATATATAATTGGAAGTCGCCCCCCAGCCAATGATTGCATTCCTAGAACTTATGTTATTTACAGATGTAGAAGGCCTATGTAAGACCCAGGGATAATCCGGCAACTAACTAGATAGCAGTTAGGTCGTGTGCGGTATTTGATCTAGTGCCGCTGTGCTTATGACATATACAATATCACTATGTGTAGAAGATTGAACTCTATGTTTATACTGAAGCCGTATTTTATTTATTTTATACAAAAACCCATTTTGCTGTAAAAACATTGCCCTTTTCTCGTGTGCATTACATCACCACCCTACAAGCCTTTCAATCTGAAAAGGTAGGTTAGGTTTGTAGTTAGGTTTGTTGAGATATTAGACATCTTGGACGAACCTCAAGGATTTAGATAACCGTTTGGATATTGTTTTATTTATATCACTATTATCTTCACAAACTTTCTGAAAATGATAAATAATTTAATTTAAAGGTTAGGATTTGTATTTTTCATTGTGTTTATAACATAATTCAACATAAGGCTATTATTTGGAGAATAATATATTTTTATTATATGCCTAGTTACGTTGAAACTTGTTTCATAAACCCAATAAATATATCTTTTTAAGCGAAACATATGCACAGACCATATCAAGTCTGCTTGTTAGCTATATCCAAAGATTATAAAACTATTTATTTATTTTTAAGCCTAAATATAGCCAACCACGTTTTATAAGTTTTAGTATACTTTAGTTAAAGTAAAAAGATAATTTTTTATAGTAAGATTATTAATATCTTTATATCCGAACAGTTGTTATAAATGTCAATCCAATAAGGTTTAGGTGGCTATTGGTGGGGGGATCTTAGTTTGAGTCCCATAGGGATGTACTGAGGGTAGTTTTTCCTAAAGGAATGTCCCTCTACTACTACGAACATTCGTGTATATTTAATGTATTTTCAGCGTATAGCCCGGACGCATAGTGTGATGCGCAGTCAAATATAATTATTATAATATATTTATGTATACTATTTTTTATCCTAGTCACTTTTATAAATATTCAAACATTTTTCTCTTAACTTTGATTTACGGTAAATTATTGATACCTATCTATTCTAAACGTTAAAAAAAAGCATATATGATGAAATTAATGATGATTGAGGAGTTCAATTTTTTATTGACATTCATTTGGTAAAACTAGATTAATTAGTCTAGTTTTAAAGCGAATAAACATCATGTGTGTTAGGCAAACAGAAAATAATGTTGATTAATTAGTTAATTTCATCACTTTTTCCCAGAATTTCAAACGCAGCGCTATTTCGGGAAAGTAGAAAGAGATATTCAAAGGGAGAAATAGAGATAAAACTAAAAGCTATCCCTCTCTTTTATTGATCAAAAATGCATGTCTGTAAATACAAGCTTGCAGAGGAAGAGACTGGTTGTGTGAAAGAGGGGGCTGGAAGGAGATGATTGATGCCCAGCTTATGACGTCATGTGGCTGTGACAGCTGAACGTGGTCACGTGATCGATACCATAGGCTCCGCCCACAGGACAGATAGCTAGTTGACGATCATTACAGTTGTCCCTAACACGGAGGCGAACACTGTATAACCTCTACCTGACCGATAAACCGCCCCAGACCCGCTCACAAATCAAGCCGTTTCTCCATCTCTCTCTGAACCACGTATCTCCTACCTCAGCTTCACAGTACGTATTGAAAAGTTCCCTCCACCCTTCTCACCCTAACTCACACTGACCACATCAAAATGTACGTGCGAACATGCGTGTGTAAGAGACTGATAATAAAGAGGTGATTCAATAATTCGGTCTGAAACAAGATTAAACCACTGTGATTCTTCCAAAACATTCACTTTCATTTAGCACTCTTTTTTAAATTTAATGGGCGATAAAAAGTGTTTCCTTGCTATCCACTAAAGTTCATAAAATCAAATGGTTTAGTTTTGTAACTAAATAAATCTCAGCTTGAGGAAAGTTTTTATCCAATCGTTTTACAAGGGTGTTCGGACATTAAAAAAAAGCTTATTAATTTGAACAAATATTTGAACTCTCCGCCAACATTGTCAAAGTCCTTCCTTTTGATTTGTAGATCTTCCCTTCTTATGTTCTCAATAAAGTGGACAATACCAGGCAATATATATAAATAGATTTAAAAAAATCAAACATGCAAAAATATTTTTTTTTAATATGTATATATGTATTTGAATACTATACTAATCAGTGTTTGCTCTGAAACGAGAATCTATTTTTACATTATGTTTACTTTTAGTGACCGAGTTGAGTCAATGTTTTTTTACCATTAGATATTTGCGATGGGAATATCGCTGATGTGTGTATATTTAGTTTGTATCTTAGCTTAACTGGATACATTTTAAAGTGTCTTCCTCCAGATTGTTTTACACCATGTTAGAGAATCATAAGCTGCGTACTGCTCGCTTACACACACACACACACACACACACAAACTCACACATACATGTGTGCACACACGCAGATATACACACTAAAACTCCCACATACACACACACACACACGTGCACCCACGCAGATACAATCACACAATGTTTCGTTATATATGGGCAGTGAACTGCATTTACAAATAAAAATTGCCAAATAGTTTCTAGAGGTATTCCATTTTGCTAAAATGTTGGTGATGTGTAGAAAGGATCAGCCAGCCTAATTACCATGATAATATCAAAATAT
Organism: Timema shepardi; assembly: GCA_902151425.1. Lineage (NCBI taxonomy): Eukaryota > Metazoa > Arthropoda > Insecta > Phasmatodea > Timematidae > Timema > Timema shepardi. The sequence continues at coordinate 9,503 of CABFVX010002312.1, read as the reverse complement.
TATAACGGCCCCCGTTTTATTTGGGTGCCCGGTAGCCGACCCTACTACAACACTACCGCGGCACCCTAGGGAGTTACATGGTTGGGATGGATCCCGAGAGGTAGGGGTTGGAATGGGTGGTTCGTGGGGAGTGAGACTCGTGTGCTAGTCCAATAATGTATATTTATTAATTTATGCAGATGAATAAACTACTACATAGATAACCGGGTAGATCTCCCGTGACGAGGGGGGAGTCACAATAGTGGGACTCGCAAATCTTCCTCTAAGCCCGCGATTGACCCTCCGGTGGGGTGAACCACCAGATCACATTTTATTCCCTCCGTCGGACTCTCATGCACTCCGCGTGGCCCCCATCATTCAATAACCCATTACTCTACTTAAACTTGCTTCTCTAGATGTCCCACCAGCCAGGAAGGTCCACTGGTCGCACCGTGCTCGCTTGGCAACAGGATACAAGCTATTTGAGATATATGCTATTCTCAGCAGGATATCAACCCGACACTCTTGACTTCCAAGGAAATGTACAAGCGTGGATTAACCTCTTGCCAGAATAAACCTTAAAATAATTATGCTCTTACATCACACCCCCCTTAAAAAAAATTTAGTGAAACATTTATGAGACACTTATTTGACTTAGGTGGTTACTACCCCTAACACTAGTTACTAGATGAGTCTGGCAAGGTAACAACAATATATAGTGCCTGCGTAGGTATTGGGATACAGTGTTAGGAGCAAGCATACTAAAACATTTAACTATTGACCGTTTAAAACTAAAGACTACTACAACTACAATAAAAAAACAATACCAAAGTAGTGATAGTTGAGCCTAAAACCATAGACTAACGCTTAGGGTGTTCCTTTAAGCTATGGGCCCTAATTTTCTCTACTACTTGTTTAAAGTCATCTGGATTAATCGATTGCTTAACAAAGGCATCAATATCGTTCACTGGTTCCCTCTCCACTACTAATGTCACAGCTACTAGCATTTAATAATAACACCATTATTCTCAAGTTTCAAGGTGGGAGGCATACTGTCGAAAGTATTCCTGCATACAAATGTCACTTCAAGGGGTTTATTTACTGAAAACCTCCAATCATTTTTACTTGTACGTCGTAAAAAAGGTTTTAACAAATCTTGATTATTCATTGACAGTTTAAACTGGAACTTCTGTTCAAAAATAGATCGAGTTCACCACTATTAACAGTCATGTCATGCAGAGAAAAAAAATGTAAAGGACAAATTGTGATGACATGCTTTCTACACTTCGTTAGATCTTTAGTGTTAATATTATTAAATATGTATACTAAGCTTATCTTTATATGTGTGTTACTTTGGCGGACTACATTGTACTATAAGTCAAACCAAAGTGAACCAGACAAGATTACCTGACTTAACATCGACAATTATGGTATTGTGGAAATACGAATTCTCGGGCTTTTAATCTGGTCACTTATACAAAATAGTCCGATCAGTCATGATTTGGCCGTGCATTTAATAATTTAAAAAACAGCAAGCAACATAAATAATGGATTGACTTAAAGCCACATAGTCAACTATATTTTTAGTAAATGTTAACTTAGAATTTGTGTTTTTAATAACTTCTTGTTATTTCGCTAGCCTTTCATTAATTGAATTTGGTTTATTTAAATCTTAGCCTTTTAATTGTTATACTATCCTGATAAATTAATTTATCATTATTTATAATGTATATCATTTTTTTCATCCTTAAAAAAATATTACAAACAAAAAAAACTACCATTTTATGTTGTTTATGTTTTTCATTAGCTATCATTGGGTGGGGGTAGATTGGGTGGTTTTTAAGTGAGAGATTAATGGATTGGGTACAGTATATTTGAGTAGAAGAAATAGTAAACGACTTGAATGGGCACTTTATATTATAATGTAGCAGACTACAGCTCAGTATAAGCCATACAGCTCAACGTTAGTTACAGTTATTATATTTGAGGTAAAATTAGTTCTTAAATGGAGAGGGATCAAGGTTAGGTTAGGTTAGGATAGTTCAGGCAAAGGCGAAATAGGTTGGGCTCAATTTACCTTGGTAGGGCAATCGTTGTGAAAATTATCAGTTCCCGATCACCTAGGTAGGAAATGTTGGTGGTAGCTTAGGGACATTACTGGTGCTCAGTCTATCTACATCCGCTAATATGCATTTTATAATGTAAATAATTATTTTCTAGACATGGAATCACAAGGTTCAAACATTATACATAAATATTTTTCTAATCATCACTAATGTATACCAATAAAAACAAAGACAGTTATTTAACATGATTTATTCAAACTGCTTGGCTACTCTCGAATAAATAGTGACTGAACTAATGAGGGTCACAAACCTCCCAGTTTGCTTGGCTCAGCTCGAATGGCTGTGATAAGGGAGAAGTAGTCAAAACACTAAAATGGTCACAGCAATGGATGTGCACATAATATCCCAGGGTAAATATCCATGAGAGCTGCTAAATTCTGACGTGCGTCTGCACATTAGCGATACAACTAGGACTAATTTTTCTAATACACACACCATTCTCACCAACTGCATAGAAGAACTTATCCCCAGTACTCACACGCGACACAGTTGCCAGCATTACACCCGAAAAGTGGTATTCACAATAGAAAAACGTGATTTGTTAGGGTAACAAATTATCAGATGGATCAAGGTAGATTAATTAATTGTTTAGGGCAAAAATATTATAATTATTATTGGTCTAATCTAAATGGAGGGTGTTCACGAGCAAATGTGCTCATATACACGAGCCATTATCGAAATTATTCAAAAGGTAAAATCAGTAAAGCTGCTGTTAAAATTACCTAAGATACCTTATGTTTTCCTTATAGTTTACCATGATTATATTTCTTGATATATGAAAGCTATCCTTGGTGTGAATTTGGGTCGTTCAATGCTGTATATCTATCGTTTAGAGCTCAGTGTGCCAATATTACGATGCTGGGTACAATTGACGTGGGCATTTGACATTTTTCAACTCTATTTAATTGAATTGTTTTGTTTTACTGGGGTGTAACTTAGAAGATAGAACTATAGTGTAATCAGTCAAGGTAAGACTTTTATGGCAAACGTAGTGTTCATTGTGATTAAGTTCACGGCTAAATAAACTGGGACTAAGAAGTGGTGTACATGAATTAACAGTAGCCTATTTGGTGATTCAAAGAATAACGTGTTTGGTTTTGATGGATGGAATTTTTCTAATATCGTCAGATTTATTCATCCACAGATTAAAGTATTAGATAAATATAATATAAATTATTGGTTATGGAAAGTAATTGTTAATCCTTCAATGCCTATTTATGGTATCAGTAAATATCGTCGGTTTATTTAAGAAATTTTTTAGGAGAAGGTGCGTGTGAATGACGTGGTCATTTTATTATCATTTGGGGTGATTTTTTATATCTTGGTGATATTAGATATAAAATATTTAGAGTATTATTTGAAAATATTTAGTAATCATGGGTAGTTATTTCATAATTCCCTCGTTAAAATTCAATTTTATTTCTGTTTGGTTTCGCCTTTCTAGAATTTCTCATTGATTAAAAAACACGAGAAAGTGAGGACTTTTTTTATTTACTGGCCCCATATTTTTCCATATTTGTACACAATAAATTTAACTGTAAAGTGGAGTTAGTATCTAGTAACCATTTGGCCAGCCCTCGACAGAGTAATTGTGGCGGATTGCCGAACTCGAGAAGTGTTCTTTACGGTAGTTCCAAGTGAGGACGAGTTGTAATACACTTTACGAGGACTCATCTGCTCCCGGCCATACCGACTATATCGTAAACCTACCACTAATGACAAGCACCCTCAGAAAAGGTGGTTCTTTTCCTATTTTTTTAAACAGTGACCCACCTTCAAGCTGACTAAGCTTTTTTTATGTCATGGAAATGTGCATGAACTGAACTCGAAGGTTATGAGTTAATGGCTTAGGCACAGGAATTGAAATAAAAATTAATGGTTTTGCTGGACTCATAACGTTATTTATAGCATTTAGTTATAGAATCTCAAGTTTAATTCGATACAGACAAAATTTTGTGAACTCTAATAAGCAGTAAGAATATTATTACTAGAAAATAAAATTATAAAATAAATTGTTAGTAGTGGTATGGTTGGATGGAAAGTCCGCATGTAAGCGCCACATATGGTGTTTACAAAATGTTATAATTGTTATTGCAAAGGTGGACACGTGGTACAGACATCAAAAGTATAATATAATTTTGAATACCAGTGACGGAAATATAATTGATGGAACCCCGGCTTGGTGTAGTGAGTATGCTTTTTTACCTAAATTGTTTCTCACTCTACCTCAGTGAAAATGCGATTATATTTTATGTGAATTCTACCTTTCTAATCCCTAATACACTAGCGTTAATTATGTGTTGTGTAATGTACAAAAAGTATAAATAAATATTAGTTATTAGAAGATATTAAAAAAACTCTTCTCATAATTAGATATGTTGAAATATTAGTAATGGTTCCCCAGTATTCAAAGATCAAAAATGTATGCAAAAGTTTAAGATTCTTTTGTATTTATTAATAAATATTTTTAAACTATAATTTAAAATTATTAAATTATAAACATACCCCAAAAATAACATAGGCCTATAGATGTTTGACACGTTATTCATACGGGTGAGCAGATAATCCACATCAAAACTATATATAAACTTATATATTTTTAGTACCATATTTTACTACCATACATACATACATACATACATACATACATACATACATACATACATACATACATACATACATACATACATATACATACATATATACATACATATATACATATAGATCTTTACAAACACATAAATGTCTAGTTTAAAAATAAGTATTGCAAATTTTCTTCAAATATGATAAATTAATTATGCTGCTTACTTTGTTGTTTAAAAACTGTTTTTAGAAGCGGGTTGCATCTTAACTTGAATCACCAAAACCATCAAAGTTCAATCTCATCTAGAAACCAATTTAAAAGCTATAAATATAAGGAAGAGAGTGATTATTTCACACTGTAAGTCCTCTTTCTTATAGGTTGATGACAATGCCCCTATTCTTTTGAAGAATTTATACACTCACTCTAATATTTTTGCCTGGACAACATTGCTTTGCTTTTTAAAATTACCATTTATTTTATTTCTTAATATACAAAGACACATGCTTTCACTACATCCTGTCCATTTTCATGATTAAACCAAATATGCTAAGTTGAAGGCGATTGTAAAAATCTACTTCAATACCAAATAAAATAATATTGCGACTATGTAAGACTATTTTTAGAATTATTTAATAATGTATGGTATTTGTATAATAATTTTATTTTTAAAACCATCCGAGTGAAACGTAGATAAATTTTAGGTTGGAAGTAATATCATGACTTGTGTGTGTATATATATATATATTGTATGTATATAATATATATATATATATATATATATTGTATGTATATAATATATATATATATATATTGTATGTATATAATAGAATCGAATGCATTCATATTGTGTAATGTACCATTAACTATGGGTAATAATACATATTCACTATAGATAGACGTACTATTACAAGCATTATACAAAATGTTATAACAAAAATAAATGAGCTAATTTGATTATAATCAATTAAAGGAACAAGTTTTAAAAATATATATTATTAAAAATATTTTTAAAAACATAGCTAATTAAAAAACAATGTGAAAGGCAATTTTTCGAAAATGTTTCTTAAGGCTGAATTTAAATTTAATGTACAAATATAGTTTTTTAAATTTTTAAATTCCTGGTAATACATTAAATTTGTAGGGTTCGTTAATTATAATAGCATTACTAAACTAGTTAATTATTATAATGATAACTAATTTAAATTGTTTTTAGAATCGAATACAATATATATTAAATATCAGTATTTAAACCTTCAAATGATGGATTCAAACCAACAAAGTCATAACATTCATTTATTAATTTATTTTCAAATTAGCAATAGTCTTTTTAAAAATGACACTTTTCTCAAAGTAAATTTGACAATTATTCAGGAAAGTTGGAAAATCATAAATACAAAAATTATTAATATTATAAATTTGGACATGGATTCATGCATAAACCTAAATTCATAATAGCTTGTATTAGTTCAAACGTGAATGTGTTCTATATTATTTGACCTCTTCGTTTTGTACAATCACGAATATGTTTTCAGCGAGATAGCAAAGCACTCATATAATGTGAGTCATATTTTTATTCCAATATTTATCTTCCACAGAATAGTAGAAAAAAGAAATCTTAAAAAAAGGAAAGAAAAAAAGTCACGCACTACAAATACAAGATAAAAATCCTTCTATTTTTTACGATGGATACAGAATTGAAAGTTTTGGACGTAGAGGAAATTTCCATAACTGCAACGAAGCATTTGGTATTAGTTGCGGTGTTGAGGTTATGAACGGTGACAGAATCTACTATGCCGTGTCCCTTATCACTTCCATCTCTTTATATGGGTGTTGCGCCCTCAGCAGATATTCTATCTCCAACCGTATTATATCGTCTGCTTGTATCCTGGTTTTGATGGAATAAAACAAACACAAAAATAATAATGCTTCCGTTAGCATCAAGGCCTGATATATATTGACCTGTATCTGCGATAGAATGATCCAACCGCAAAAGCGTTAATCTCTTGTTAAACTCAAATTATCAAATATAGGAATGTTGGGACTCTAATCCAATTCGGGTCTGGTGAAGTAGATTTATCCTAAATGGTTTTCCACTCTCACTTCACGCAGAATAGTTTATATCTTCTCTAAACTCTTCATCTCTATCCCTACCCAATTAGTAGGGTTGGATGTGGATTGCTCGTATGGGTAGTAGGAAACAGAGATGACTAACCAACGTTAGTTGTACATGTGGTGTAGATATATAAATATATAATGGAAGTTTTAAAATAGGTAAATATGATATTTATCAAGGAAATACAAAATATTTTTTTTATCACAGCCTTTTACTACCTGTTAAGGTTATATGCATGTGTACTAATTAAAATAGTGAGATAAGGGCGAGAACGGTGGAATTTTAAAGGAAGTGCCCGAATTTGAGTGGTGGAAGACTGGAAAACCATTTAGGAATAAAATCCTCAGTTCACCATATTAGGCCCTAATGACATCACTGTGTCGATGGGCCTATAAACTCAAAAAATAATAATAACAATAGTACACAAAATCAGTAGTAGAAATCCGATTGTCCTACCATCAACAGTCTATTATATTGTGTGAGCGTGATGCCTTAGACCATGTGGCCATGGAAGTAGGTATTAGAATTAATCTTTGTTGTATGTGTGATTTAACCTTTGAAAAAATGAAAGGAAATTAACTTGTTTCTAAATTAGTACATTCACTATCCCGTTTATTAAAGCTTTAATAAAAATTGTTAGATTGAGAGGGTTTCTTAGTTTAAATGCACACACATTTTGGTTGAAAGCGAAGGGAAAAAAACACAATCAAAAATAACATGGTAAAAATTATCCCAAGTTATATATCTTTGAAATAATTTGAGATAAATATCTAATATGTTACATAAACTAATAATTTGTATCTATATTTGATTTATTAATATCTATGACAGTTACCTTGAAAAATAGCTGAATTGATAATACAAATCTCTTTCCTGATACTTCAGCAAATGTTCTCTTATCTCTTTCTTTTTATAATACAGATTATAAACAGCAATTGTTTAAGAAGGGAATGTTTACATATGATGTATTATCTTTGTTACCGAGTAATTTCAGAAACTTAAATCTTTCTTGATTTAAAATATTTAAAATTTTGCAAACTTAACATTTAAATTTGTTTTAAATTCTTACGCATCCACAATAATTTTACATACGTTAATTAATTGAAAACTAAATGTATATTTAATAAGAACTATATTTGAAGATTTGATACATAAATTAATTTAATTACTATCCAGGTTAGATTTTATTTAAATTTTGAAGTGAACTGTATAGACTTTCCCTCTACTTTACATAAAAATTAATAGATTTACTTACAACTCAAAATACATAGTTGCAGAAATATAATGGATAAAATAGAATCATATTCCATGAAAGAGGACAAATTAAATATTATACATTGTTACATAAACATATTGAGGAACATGTACCATCTTTGTTCACTAAAGAATATTAAAATAAACTCCCGATTTAATTTATCAAATTTTACCGTAGGCCTACATGAATAAAGTGGACTTATAACTAAGGTAAACATGAGGTTACATGCAGCCCTAAAGTATCAAAAGGTTCCTCACCCTTTGATTCAGGCATCACTCTCGCAATAGACTGGACTGCTAGTCAAGGGGAGATCAGGTCTTAAGTGATTTTCCCCTCTCTCCCCACACAAATATGGTTACACTTTACACTAAAACTACACCTTCCTCGCCTCAAGCACATTAGTGTAATTAGTAGGCGTGCGTATAACCCGGACGGGTAGTATGATGCAGTGCTAAACACACATAATCTAGGTGAACATGATCGTTAAAACTAGGAGCGAGGAAATTATGTGCAATTAAGTGCCTCGAGAGAAAAAATTTAAAACGGGATTGTATTTTGCCATCTTTCGGGAATTTGAAAGCTAGGACCACTCAAAATATCTTCTAACCGTATCCAATTTTTGAAAATTTGTCAGAGAAGGACCACTTCAAATATATTCTACAAATCATTTAATTTTCAAAAAGAAACTCACAGCTAGTACCACTCTTTATATAGTTCCAAGTGGTATCCTTATTCCTAAAGAATTGTTGGGAAGAAAAATTCAAATAACTTTCAAGGCCATTACATTTTCAAATATGTTCCGGGGTTGAGTCCTCATAACCCCCTTTGACTTATAAAGGACCATTGTTTTACTTTTTTTTCATCCTGCCCTACATAAATAAGGTTTCGCCACTTCTGGTTTGACATATATGTATACATACTGTAGGCTACTACTGTCTAGCCAGTCTTCTCTTTACTCGTGGCTGACCACACATCACAAGTTAAATAGAGAAATTCTGATCCAGACATTAAAAAAGTGGGACGAGAATGTAGAATAATTCACTGGCTATGACCTAGTTTTTTTAATTTGAGGGGGAAGGAAGGGGTACTACCTGTGGTGAATCATGGTCAACTCTCTTAATAGAATATGGCTATAACTAATTATTTTAATAAATACTCATCTTGAAGTAATTGAAAGTGTTTTAAGACTTAATTTGAAGTAGTTGGTGGAATGAATTATGTAGCCTACTAACCTAACCATTAACTAGAAATATAACAATGAAAATTGCTCAACAATAATATGATTTTGGTAGGAAGAACAGTAGAAGTTAGTTACTAAAGTTACTACAACAATTTTAATAAATTCATACATAAACTTATACCATATGCAGATGTTATTTTTGATAGATATTATCAATACCTATAGAATAACATAGATAATATAGTAAAATGTGAGGAATGTTGGCC
>CABFVX010002311.1:104974-119457 GCA_902151425.1 Timema shepardi | reverse complement strand
AAATATATTCACAAAAAAAAATTAATATCTTAGTTTTTTGTTTTCAATGAATGTTATTTTTTTAGAAACTCACTGTAAAACATTGTTTATTTTCTTTTATTATATTATTATGCCCGTGCGAAGCCGGGATGGGCTGCTAGTTATATTATATGAGCCAGCGAGATATCCGAAGAAGTATTTTTAAATATTAAGTAAAAATTCACATTTTTAATTGTTTTATATTATATAAACGTATGTGTGTGAAATGGTTGATTTTTTGTTCACAATTATAATAAACTCACTATAATTAAATGTTATTCGTCCATTAGACTCTTATTCATTTTGACTTGCTCACTCTGGACACAATATAAGGGCTGATAACCAATAAAATGACATCTCAACCATTATTACTATCTCCAAGTTACAGTGAGATGTGTACAAGTTGTGGCCTGAAGATGGAAGTTTGTGTTAGTTAGCAGTTGTCAACCAACGATATCTGTAGTATACTTCCATTCACCCTGCAAAACAATACCACTCACTAACAAAGGGAAGATTGCAGCATCAAGTAAAATGGTAAAGTGGTTACTGAACTCTTGCTTTGAGACAAAATAAAACAAACTGGAACATTTTGAGTAATTATATTATGACTTCTGGTGTTGCAGAGAGGCGGAATGATCAGAAACATCTCTTGGGCCTACTTTCTAACAAATTAGTTTAGTTAATACATAAGCTTATAGCCCGAACTGGTAGTAAGACGCGGTGCTAAAATAAAACTTTTTATATAGTTTTAATTTTTTCATTTATTTATTTATTTTATTCCCACTGGGGTGATGCATATTATTCTGATGTGGACCTCTATGGGGCTATTTTTGTTTTAAGGGTGAATCTTATGGGGTTTTTTAAATTCTTATACGTTTGGCGTTATTTTATATAAAAAAATTTTTGTGGATGCGAAAGGTGTTTCTCGAATACAAATTTAAAAGAAAGCTTATAATTAAATAATATAGACATTTTTTTTAAATATTGTGAAGCAATACTTAAAGCAACGAACTCAAGTATTAATCAAAACCTTCCAAAAATATGTAATCAAGTCTTTCTATGACACTCTTACTTTATTGTGGCTTAGTTTGTATATAATAATTTGGCCCTTCATACCACTAAACATTTACCAACATCCATGGAATTAAGTGCTTTGAAAATGATGACATAAAAAGTTAATATTTAGAGTAAGTGTATACATATTTGTATGGAGGAAAGGGAGACCACAATTTAGAGAAATCATTTATATAACACCTAACCAGGATTCGAATACCAAACTCCCTGCCACCAGAAAACTACGCAGTACAGGACTCTTAAGCCCTTTTATGCAAACTCCCCAAAGTGGTTTAGAGCCAAATTTAATAACTAGGTTTAAAATCATATTTTTAACAATATAAACCCAGATCAACTTTCGATTCAGGGTTGCTCCCTCCCTAGATCTACAATTACGATAGCCCACAGACCGGAGCCGAGTTTCTTGGCATCTCCGTTAGGTTGCAGCAGACGTCGGCGCTTTACAACAGTGCCTTGCAGTGGAGAAATCACGAACTTTCATAGGCGCCGCCTGCCACCGTGACGTCATCGGATCACTATGGTGCTTAACTTGAGGCCATTGTTAGCGGAAATGTTGCCACGCCTGACTGATTCGGGAGTGAGTGTCCAAATCGTTTATTTAGAAATTATGACTCCTTCCAAATGCTGGAATATCTACATTAGGATCAAAAGGGATAATGGCATAACACAACTTGCTGTATAAATACATAAAAATTATTTTAGTAGTTTTTAAAACTGTAAAAAAAAAATTATTCCTATCTTAGTTAGACTTTGATATAAATTATTCTTTATTATTCTGAAGACGTAACTTTATTTAGTTATATTATATACATTAGAATTCACGAATTAGCAAAAAACGTATAGGTGTCCACAAGGCCTATCAGACTCATCATGTATGGTTTGTTGCTAAGCGGAGGTCGGGATTGGAACAATGGTTGTGAGTACCAAAGGATTTTTACAAAAGGGTTTTCCAATCCCTCACACCAATTTGGGTATATCTCCTATAAATATTATATTATCCCCATCTCAATAGCAATTAGCATTACCATTGATAGTAATACTCTAAAATTTAGTTTCATTTATCATAGGGCATAGCGTAAAACACGAGCTAAGGGCTGTATTTTTATATTTTCTATAGCAAAACATATTTTTGGTTAACATAAATCCAATATTGCTCCAGTATAAATATAAAATTTAATTTTCTTCTCATGCAGTTGTTGAATATTTTTCATGAGAATCTTTTCAAATGAAGAAAGGAGAAAAATATTTTTCAATAAATTCGAGGACATCCATGACAGATATTTAAAAAAATTTCGAGGTTATAAAATTAAACTATATATTTGTACTGGACAAATATTTTATTACTTTAAAACAAGGAAAGTTTGGATGTAATAAATGCAAAGCATTGACCTTTTCTCAAGCTCCCTGCTCTCCTTCCTTAAGGGATAGTGTGCGGTATGTTAGTAACTCAAGGACAAACTCTGTGACCCACCTAGGTTCTTAGTTCTTAGTTAGATTGTTTAGCAACATTGTTATTAACGTCATATTCTATGGGTAGTATCAAGAAGGCTTGAATTAAGTTAATGCCTTCCTTTATTTTGGAAAGGGGACATAAAAACCAGTTTTGTGGGAAACCACTTCAAGTGCATGCTACCAAGATTCAAACCAAGACCTCTCCCACACTAACAAAATAGTACAAGGATGTTTCACTCAATCTCAGCCCTAGAGCCCTGAGTGCTGCTCGTACACAAATTACATCAATTAGTTTGAAAGCTATAAATGAAACTTAGAGGCTGAGAGCGATTGAAATCTTCCCTATATTTGAAGACTAGCGTCTGAGATCACGGGCTCACTGGTGTGAGCTGCTAAACTAAAGGCCCGTTCCCACGGCACGTGTTTAGACGGATTAAGTTGGTAGATTGCATTATCATAGGTCGTGGGACCGATAGATGCGCGTTCGCTTGTTACGGCTTGAGCGTTCACGTGAATTCTCGGTAAATTCTTGAAACATCAAAGGCCTGTGGTTCGTCTGATGACAATCCAGTAGTGGCTCAGGCACTGTGCCACATCCACAGACACGAATAGTGTAAACCACACGTCTTGGGAATTGTTAGGCTCGTAAATCTACGAACCACAGGCTCAAGAATCTACAAACCACGAGCCATTCGCGACTTGCCATATAAGAGGTCGTGGGAGCAAGACTTAAGAGTGCTGGACTCGACTCCAGACATGCCCTAATAAATTACTTGTGCTGATATTGAAGATTCCTCTTTCAAAGTTATGAATCGATGACTGGAGAACTGTCTAATTAAGTTTGTTTGTAAATCGTTTCTTTATAAAATTGGTTGTTTCATAAAGTGAACTTTAAATATCACGAGTAAATAAAAATGTTAATAATTTAATATTTTATTCATACAATTTTCTTAGTCCTTATGTATTGTATTTACGTAATCCTCAATAAAATATTTCTAATTTAGATACAATAATTTCAGTAGCCTGTTGTGTCAAAATGTTGTTTTATTACTTTATAATCTTCATTTTATTAAAAAGTATCTGACACTCTAAGTATTATGTTTAATAATGAATGCTTAATTTTCACATTTAATTTTGATTAAAATTTAATATAAAACGGCTCTTAGAGCTGCCATCTCACATTAGTACGTATTATATTGTTTGATAATATATCAGATTTTAAAATCGGACGATATTTCACTAAACATCCATGATAATATATTATTAGTCGTACTTTGTAATTTTACAAAAACTATTTGTATTTTATATTCTGTATCTTGCGGATAGCACGTTTGTAATCAATTAAAGTATTAATTTAAATACATTATTTAAATATATTTAAATTAGTTTTTTAAAATTAAAGTGTACTTTGTAGGTACGGTGGGTTTTGACCATAATATATTGACGTATTAAGCTCAAACAACTTAGGCACACCTAATATAAGGAAAAAAATAATGAATTAAAATAGACATATTACTGTATATTCATTCTTCAGTAAATTAAATAATATATTTCGTGATATTGGATATCCCCAGACAACTAGTTTAAAAGCATATTTTGAAGTGTGAATTTCAATATTTTAAATATGTACCAATTTCTCCCGAATCGGCCAAGAGTTCCAGTTATTTTTTCCCTAATATAGATCAACCCTGCCTATAGAAATAAAATTTCCTTCATTTTTGTTTACTAGCCTGCGTTTTCTTATTTAATACTAATATTGGGCATTAACAGCCTAACATGAAGTAGGCGTTTTGGATACAGCTATTTAATATTATTTTACCCACTAGTGTTATAAAGTTTGTATCCACCATAACTTTGAATCGAAAGTAGAACCGTGCCTTGAAAGTGCATGTCTACACACAACATGGTTAATGCACACCATTTTGATGAACAGCTTTGTGTTTAATTTCGGTGCATAATTTGTAAAAGCGACTGATGGGGAGGGGTGTTAGGGGAAGGAAGGAGAATTGCCTCAATTTCAACTACCAATTAAAAGGAACAATCGCCGCGTGACAAAATATATGGAAATGAATGAACTTTCAAATGGGAAAGACCACTCACTATAAGTGCATTCAAAATAATCGGGAAATTTAAAGCCAAACGAGTGGCCCTACATTAGTTTACCTGAAAAGATGGTTGGAATTATTTTTTTAAATAGTTATTGTTTAAAATAACGGCGCTGCCTTAGAATCCTCAAATCATTAAGGATATTAACGATTTTAGAAAAAAATCAACTCGAAGATTTGAAAGAAAAAAAAATATCAACTTCAATTGGAATTTGTCCAAACACTTTTATCAACTTGATAAATATTTTCCCAACATAGCTACAGACAATATTATTAATAGGCCCCAGTATTTTAATTTACCACCAAGCTAAATATATCAATTTCATAATGAATGCATAGTAAAAAATTATACATCATGTAACTATTTCTATTTGGTATAGTTCGACACCTTGACTCTGTCTGTAACGTGTAAGAGTAGTATGGCTGAAAAAATTATCATTGGTGTATTGTGAGTTTATCCTTTCATAAGGATGAATTATGGCCGGGGGCTAGATGTTATGTCTGTTCTAGTTTTAAGTTCGTTTATAAGTCATATGCTTATACAATCAGCCCGTTAAAAAGTGCACAATAATTACCTCAATTAAATGAAAATTGAATATTTGGTATTGCAATTAAGGTGTGTTGGAAGGGTACATGAGAAAAGGTCAATGTTTTTGCAGTTTTAATAGTAAAATAATGGTAACACGGGGTTTAATTCTCTTTATGTGGTTACTTAGTTCTTGAATATATGTAATTTAATGAAAGCTGTTTATCTTAATTTAAAAATTGCGTCATCTAATGCCACTATGCTCATGACATATACTCAATAAATGTTGATATCTCCATAGGAATAAAATTAAAATATATGTTTATACTGGAGATTTTTTTTCTTTTTTTCAAAACTGCAAGAACACTGGCCCTTCTCGATTCCATTTCAATTTCACCTTAATAATTAATGTACTAATATTTGGGCACGTAAAATGGTGTTTATGACAAGTTATCGTTAAAAAGTAATAGATATCGTAATAACTAATCTAATTATATATTTATAAGGGGAAAAACTTAGTTGTATGGCACATTTATTGTAAATTTTTATTTTCTTTATTTTATTTTTCTTATGTTAAAATATGCAATCAAAGCTATTGATATTATTTGATTGAACATAGTTGGTGAGTTTAAGCCCACACTATTGGTCAATAGAACAACACGTCAATCACACAATTTACTATTGCTAATGCATAATGAAAGAGACGTTGAACTCATGGTGAGATGTGTTATTCTTTTTATACGCTTTGTTTATAGCTTATTTCCCATATGAGTGCACATCTCCTCTTTATTGAGATTGAGAACGTCACTAAAATAAAACTTTAGTAGATATGATACATAATATATATAGTGTAAGTAAAATAGTATCAAAATCATAATACAAATATATTCCTAAATCCCCGAGGGCTCAAGATAAATTATGATTTATTTTACTATAAGTTATTTTAAAACGCCAAATAGAATTAACAAATCAAATTATATCAAATATATTTTTAACAATATTTAAATTAACAACAAATGTGATACGTAATCTTCAAATTAAAATATTTAAATTACCCATATATCTTATGGTAAATTAATACTAAAAATATATTTTAAAGTACTGTACATACAACATGTTCAACCATGAATTAACAGTTATATGATTTTTTGTATTTCATAATCAAATCAAAATAAATGTATCACTACTCTGTGTTTAAGAAACATATTTTTATAAAGCAATCTATTTTGCAAGCTTTAGTATAACTTAAATTTATAATTGATTTGGTTTTGTACTCTAATTTATATAGTTTAATATATAATGAAATGGTACATATTGGAATAGTTTCACATTAAACTTTATCAATATCACAATAGTACCAAAATATATAATAATGTTTTAATTGAACAAAATTGAGGCCAAGTGCAGTAATTAATAAAATGATGTACAAAAAATCATTTGAATTTAAAACCCATATAAATTACATGGTTTTGAAATAAAATTTACTTATATATGTTTATAATTTTTCTCACAGTTATTAAGCTACAATCTTAATACAAAATATAAAACAATTTAATTTAATTATGGAAATCAAAATTGACTTTTCAAAACAGTACATAGTTTGAAGAGGTTCGATATCTTAAAAATGCATATGTATTTTCTTAAGTATTTCCCGTCTAACTACCTTTTCTGTAAGTATTCATAATAGTTGGGTGAAAATGAGAAAGTAGAATTTATAGGAACGACAACCACGATTAAATGAAGAGAGAGTGGGTTCATATTTAGGAGAGCCCCTCACTACAATCTACTGGTATTCGAACCTAGATATATTCACTTGTACCTAGACAAGATGAGACTAACATGTTTGTTGCATGCCCACTAATGTGAGAGCAATATAAATAGGTATAATAGTAAAGGGTGGGGAAGGAAAAGCTTGAAATAATTACCGATTTTAGAGTAGCATTAGCACCATTAAAATACTGCTTAAATCATTAAATCAAGCCATTTTGATGTTACCACCCACTCACTATGCAACCTCTTATCTACTTCCACACTAGAATAAAAAGAAAGTGGGGGTAAGATACATAAATTCATAAAGAAAGACATAAGCAACAATTTGTTAACAATATGAATATTTTATTTAATAAAATATTAATTTAAACAATAATTTGAATGGCCTCAAAAATCCATCAGGAGTTGTGTTGAAAACCATCTTAAACAAATGCTCAGTACGATCATGCGAATGTTTCCAAACATGAAACATGTTCTTAAGTTAACTAGGTCGGTCTGTAAGAGACAACCACTCGTTCCAACAACACAATGCCAGTTACCCAACAGTGAATATGGACAAAACAACCTACAGTGTTTACTATCCGAGCAAATTACTTTATAAATGTTTAGTCAGATATTTATTGAATACAAAAAGAAAAGAGCTTAATGGGCATCTTTGAAATTGTTACGAAAGTTGTCTGCTACGCTACATTGAATACAGACAAAGAATAAGAAAAAAATATAAGTTGAATTTAATATCGTACGGATATTTCGGGGAAAACAATAGTTTGTCTTACAGGCCATAGGTCAAACTCCAGAGGGACTATTAAATGTTGACACAACTACGGACGTTAACAAGATCCCTACTTGTTAATTAAAATTATATAACATTCAAAAGAAGTATAGAGAAACCACACTTAAATTCAATTAAATAATTTGGAAAATATTCAAAGTCAAAATCAATCCATCAGCGAAATTTTACGTTACTTTACCAAACAATTCAAAATAAGAAAACCTCGTCAAAAAATGAGTGTACATTAACAGCTAAATTTAGACAATTCAAATAAAATACTTCTAGCAAAAATTTGTTCAAAAATATGGCAATCAGATATATTCAGTGACTTCACTGACACTAGAACCTGATTGGCGGTAAAAAGAACTAGGTGTCTCATTACAAAATTTAGTGTTACAAACAATATTAATTTTAGCAAATAGTTTACGTTGCCTATTCAGGTTTATTCCAATAAATACATTACATTAATTTCAAAACTTAACAAGCCATAGTTCAAGTCTATTAAAATAATATCGATGAAATAAATATATAGAGAATACGAAAACATCCTGAAAATGTCTAAGTCCAGGACCGGACTTATCCCGAGGGCGTCTAATACAATATCCTAGGATATGACTTCTCCTCAAGCCGTNGTGAGGTGAGAGGGGGGGGGGGGGGTGTTGTCCCATTGGTCACTTAGATGGATGAAAATCAGCACGTGCACCATAGATCAAGCTCTCTTCATCACGTTTGCCAGTGTTGACAAAATATATTTTAGGCTAGAGCACCAGTGACGAACACACAACACGCGCTGTCTATGTGGAAGATACCGTCTTGCCCGCAGGGGGCAGGTAAGTCGTAATTCCGATACTGTTGTGAGCGTCATTCTTGAGTTACATTGGTATCATTTTGACTCATACGCTTGAAACATCAGTTGCAGTTACTCCAAGGCTCGTTCGTCCCACTCTTCAATTTAGGACGCGGCAAGTATAGTCCTGTCTTGAAGGTTGTTTTAACCAGAAGATACAAAGAGTAAGTACATTAAAATTTTATGGATTGCAGGGAGTTTAGCCTTGTTTGATATGGTTTAGTATTGTAGATGGATTCTGCATTGGATTACAATAAAGAAGCTTACTATTGCAGGAAGTTGCAGTTTCATACGAAGTGGGTAGTATAACTTGAAGATTATTATGGGGGTAGTATGATGTAACATCACCAAATGTTACTCTAATTTATGTGAATGAATAACTGTTATAGCATTTTGGATGGATCTTAAACGACAGGAAAATTAAGTATTATGAATTGCGTTCGTTCTCACCGATCGCTAACTGTTTCTAACAGATAAATAAAAGGCAAAAATAAGATTAAGAGGCTGAAAAAAACCCAACCGAATTAGCGACGAAGAATAAAATTTAGAAACGTATTCCATTTTTATCTCTAAGAAATAACCTTTCTTACAAAACATGTCGCAATGGGAAGAGCGATGCGGGTACCATCTATCAAATCCTCATTAAGACAGACAGTGGCAAGAAGAGGAACTAAGCACGGATAACAAATGAAGTAACACAAGCGTGTTGTGTCTAAAGCTTTCTGCCTCAGCTCTGAAAGAAAAATTTCTTCTTTTGTTATTTTTTTCACTTTATTTCCCACATTTCTTTTTAAAATTACTTGACAGAAGAATAAAGAAATATCTTCCACAAAAAGGGGGGAAATACATACTTTTTTTTAAGATGGAGTGTAAGTTGGAGTGACACTTCAACGCAAGGAAAATAATATATTTCCACTCTTCATATATTATATGCGATACTTTTTAAAAACAAACTGTTTTTATTGCATTTTTAGAAATGATTAATTTTACTCTATCTTTAAGTGTATACATGCCTTAGAAGTAATTTAAAACTAAAGGAAATAAAACCCAGAATTTGACTAAACATCTTCGGTGTCTTCTGTGTATTAAATTTTAATTTACAATTTAAAAACAAAACTGTACGGATAATCGAATATAAAATGGATGCACACAAGTTGTATTTTTAGAAAATACATTTTGGAGACTAAACACTTAAATAGATTAAATATAAGTGATAAATTATAAAAATCTGCTTAATTTGCTTAGCTACACAATAATAATTATTTCTATTGATCCAATGGGCGTACATTTAATCCCGTTTGGTATCAATAAGATGTAGTATTTGCAGATTGTATCACTAATTTTTAGTAAAATTGGTGAAATTATTCTTATTATATGAATTCATATTCTGGGTTTGAATCCTGTGAACTTTCAACCACCATTGAAATTAATGTTTGATACACCATTATTTAAATTCACAATGGTAGCTTAGTTGTATAAGGTGTTATACTCGTATTTCATTTCTTTGCTATTGACAGGAATGTCGTGAGATAATCCATGCTACTCGATTTATAATTCCTTAATTTAGAGGTAGTAAAGCTTTTTTTTGTTTCGTTTCATATTAAACGTGAGCATACCAACCACAAACAAATAAATTAGTAGTTATATGAAAAGTAGAACTCACTCTATTTAAAATCGTCTATTAAGTATTATTCTATATTATTATCGTTAAAACAGTCTTGAAATTTCTCTTTGTATGTAAAGTTAAAATTCTTCCTATAATCTCACTTTATACTTGCAGTTGATATTTCCCCTTTGTGATCAAGTTAAAAGGAAAATAAATTATCATTTTATTAAATTGTACGAGTTTATTACAATATTATATAGTAACCAGGCAAGTTGGTTTAAGACTTCAGTCTCGTCATATATGCCAATTTTGTTTAATACTCCTAAGGTACCTACTCGATTTATTTCTTAGAATTACAAATTCAAACTCGGGTACCATGCAGTCACTCCTACAACTATTAGTGTTAAAGTTTTACTGGCGTATTTTTCGAGGGTAATTTAGGCAAAGAAAGATTGTACAGATGAGATCAATAGTCAATATTATACAATGAAACATTCATTGATTATAACTATGAAATTAAAAATAAAATACATTATACAACTAAACAAAATGACTTCCATTGATTATTGCACATTAAATTAAAACTTCATTGTAAGCCATATTAATTGTAAGATATCCCTTGTATCTGGGTATTTCTCTATACCCGTGGTAGGTTATATATGGATATTTACATCTTGAACTGAATCAACACGGCTGAATTCAACCCAATTAAAAAGGATAAGTATTGAAATGACAATCTTATGTTGGCAAGTAGAAACGCATCGCTAGCGCTCCCGGTGAATTAAGAGATTCGAAGTGGGACGTTACACCCGTAGATCACAACGCATTTTCTATTGAGGAATTTTAATTAATCATTTCTTATATCAAATCCAATCAGATGTGAATAATCCATTATTTTATAAATAAATCACGTTATAAAATGTAAAATCTATAAAATCCAGCTAGACGTAATTATTAAAATAAACGACAAATTGCTAACAAAATAGTAATAACAAATTTTACACAGACCTCATATTTCATTTTATATGGATTCACGACCACGCATGTGCATTCATCTGTGACATCATTGCAAGCTGTTCCTAGCGGTAGTGCCCCAAACTAGTTTACGGGATCAGCGAGTCCTATGAGAGCACCGACCCCTTTATGTAACCTATAGGGCACCCACAGCAGGAAAGGTGGTATCTGACAGCTAAGAAAGCTTCTATATATATATTCGCCAAACCATAGGATCGGCAAGACCCTATGTTGATTTGTTCCCACTATTGAAAGCAAAAACATTCATACAAACAAACAGCTTGTTTCAAATTACTAACTGTTCTTAAATTATTGAAACATGAACAGCAAATGAAAATAGTCATTTGTATGTCGTTGTTTTTGGGTTTTTTTTGTGTGTGTAAGTGGCGTCTATTTCTCACCTAAAAAATTCTTTTCAAATGAGAGCTTCTAAAATGTGGCTTACTTTTCTAAAATCCAGATGGCGAAGCAGCCAAAACAAGGGCAGGTGATGACGTTCAAGCCTTCAAACCGTCAAGGTGGTTGTATTATTACGCGATTTACAAATTAAAAACGTTTAATTTTGTACTGCTTTCTCTCGAAGTTATAGAAACATTTATTTATTTTGATTGCCAGTCATAATATGATACAAGTATGAACATAATACTTTTTAATTATTAATTAGCGTAGAACCCAAACGGGAAGTAAAACGCCGTGCTAAAGAAAATACATATATTATATTATATCTTTTTGCCACAACCGCAAAACAAAAAACATAATAGTTCTATTAGTATATTTTGTTAATTCAGAAAGTTACGAAAACGCCAATTCTACAATAATCCTCTGGTAAGTATTATTAGATTTGTTTGATAACACCTGTTATCGCTAATATAATAGTAGTAAGCAAATAACTATTTCCAAATAAATTGACATTAGTTACATTTCTGCTGAACACGGAGAGATCGGGGTTCTATCCTAGATGGGTGTACTGAGGTGTGTCTTCCTTAACGGGTTTCAACTCTCTTCCCATGCAAATTCTCAATCAAACATTCCTAATCCCTAAACTGTTAGTATAATTAGTGCATAGGCGTACAGCCCGAAAGGACGAGTTTTTTTTTAAGTTTGGTCTAGGAACTTGTTGATAGTTGTGCGAAGGTTAATCTAACGTTAAACTGCTTTCATTCCAAGGAGAATGGCAAAAATAATTTAAATTATTTGTATAAATATTATCTGTACCCAGAATTTTCCTGTTATCACTTTTATCTGCAATATATGTCGGTGAACTTGCTAAGCAACCATGCAAACTCCATTTATAAAGCCATGGCCTAAATTCATGTGTCGAATCAAATTATAATTTCATCTTTTTCCGCTCTAGGTGATGAAGTGAAATATCCGATGGTGTTATAGAGTGCTGCCATTACATATATTATGTTGTCTGATAATTCACATTCTGTTTCGATTCAGTCATTGATATAATATTCTGCATCTGGTCCATCTACGAGGTTCAAGACTTCTGTGTATGTTTCATCAAATTCCTAATTAAGAATACATACAATGGACATGTAGGCAGGTGATTTGGTTTTATTTGAGTTTTAGCAACCATTTGGAAAATTCTATTTGGTGATGGATTGAACTTTTTTTTTTTTTGTGAAGTGAAGTATTTTCACAAATTGCCAGATTTTAGAATTGCGGATACAAGATTGGATTATTTGAACTATGTCCTCATTAATAACAACTGGAAATACCTGTCAGAAATCATCTTATAAAATAATTATATGGCCACCCATTGGTGAGTTGTTCTACATTAGGTCCCTTAGAAGACTATCGATGCAATTGTTAGTCAGTTCTACTAGCATCGATGCTACAATGATAGGCTAAGTATTTTTGAAGCTTCTTTCAGAGTAGTACTGGATTAAAATTAACTTTATTGGATAATACACACTTAGAAATACATTTCTAGTAGTAGATAATGAGATTGGGCTAAGCAAGTTAGAATTAGGATGGAGAGTACTGGTACTCACATTTGTATCAAGATAAGATGAGAGGATCAGACATATAAATTGCTTAAGGTAAAACCACCCACAAATTTACACGGCCTTAATTTGAACTCGGACCTACATATTATAATAAATAGAATATGTAGTCAGTTTAACACCTTAAATTATGTGAGCACAAGGGCAGATAGCTCATAGTCATTAAAAAATGTACACATGTTTGTGGAGAGTTTAGTTAATATCTCATAATAACGAATTTAAACAAATTAATACATGCTGTCTGCTCAGTCAGTAGCATGTCTTCCTACAAAGTCAATGGTTCCTTGTTTGATTCGTGGCATGGCAAAAAACTTTATATCCAAAGAACTATGTGCCTCAGCTTTCACAGTGATTAATTAAAGGCTTTGGTTTGGGTGGTGTTCTTTATTAAAGTTAATTTTTAAAACATTTTGGATATATAATAGGTCAGCTTAAAGAGTTAAGTTAATATATATAAAAAAGATTAAAATATTCTATATTTCAGTTATAATTACAGAATGTACGATTTATAATATAATTTAAAATATGTTTTAAGCTTGGAAAAAGTAAAGATTAGATAGTAATTTGCCTTCTTCTGAAAATGTTTACCAAAGTCCTCTTCTGAAAGGTTAACATGTAAGGCAAACTACTATAAACGTTACAAAATGTTTTATCGCACCTATTTTATGGTGGCTGTACCAACACCTTGTTACTACGCTTCATACAATTTTTCCTCTTGGTAGGGCTGCCCCTGTGAGATAATTAAATGAAGCATCGCTGTAATTGGACATTTCGGGGCGAGGGTAAAGGGTCACCCAACCATTTCCCCTCGTTACACGCTTTTGATTTATTGCTAACGTTTGTTGTTGATGGTTATAAATCGATGCCAATTCGCTTTAGGAATGCTGTTATTAATATGGCTATGAATCAAAAGTATCATTTGGATGTTCTTGTAGCTGAACTGCCAAACACAATACAAATGTAGTGGTTCATTCATTTCATGCATATCATAGTTTTAAGCGGTTTATAAGTACAATTTATATAATAGTGAGCAATCACGATTATACAAATATTTAAATTTGATAACTATACAAATATTATAGCTGTGATTGGTTTTTAAATACAGTTTATATAATAGTGAGCAATCACAAATATAATTAATAATAATAATAATAATAATATTTAGCACTGCGTCTTACTACCCGTTCGGGCTATACGCTTTAAGTACTAATTACTCTAATGGATTAGGAATTGGGAAGGTTGAATTAGAGGAAGTGAACCCGCATTTGCGTGGAGGGAGAGTGGAAA